>JAKTWD010000657.1:0-32803 GCA_030581935.1 Metschnikowia corniflorae
TTCATTACTGCGACTCTCAATTATGCCTGACGAGTCTTCTACTGAAAGGCTCAGTACTAGTTCTATTGAACAAGTACCTATTGCTTCTAAATACCCTGTGGAACCTTTCCGAAAGTTCAGCTTCCACCAGCAGGTGTGGTCCGACGTTCCGCTTACCCCCACCTACCAGTTTCAGTCTGCGCATTTCGCACCACGACAATGTGCAGCACTGGTTAATGAGCGCCTCACTGGAGAAAGACCTTATAAGACCTCATAAGACCGTGATAATCGTAATATAATCGTAAAAGTATTGTAAAAATATCGTAAAACTATCGTAAAAATATCGTAAAAAAATCGTAGAAATTGAAGTAAAACGTATTACGAAAAAATTACGATTTACGAAAATGGGAGTCGTCGGAATCGTAATTCGTAATCGTTACTATGTAGCGTAAAAGCGCAATTTTTCTACGATATACGCAAAATTACGCCAGCGCAACACTGCATTCGCCTCTGGCGCACCCTGCACTCCCATCTCATGCTCATCTCTTCTCCTACATAACATTGGGCATAATCTTATCATACAAAAATGGGGTTGGCAGGCACAAAGGTAAAGCAGCGATTTGGGCTAGATCCCAGAAATACGTCATGGTCCAATAACACAGAACGTTTCGGGCACCAGTACCTCGAAAAAATGGGCTGGGCTCCGGGGAAAGGTTTGGGCTTGGTCGACCATGCATCTACTTCACATGTTAAGGTAAGCATCAAGACAGATAATGCCGGGTTGGGCTCGAAGTTGGCGAAAAAGACGAAAAAAGATGAGTTTGACAGTGGCGAGTGTGCCGGTCTCGATGTTTTCCAGCGAATTTTAGGAAGACTTAACGGCAAAGAAGAGCAGGTCAACTCTGAGTTGGACAGAAAGCGCCTCGATACTATTGTTAACGGAAAGTGGGGCATGCATTTTGTGAGGGGAGAGACTCTTGGAAGTACGTGGGATTCTGAAAAAAGAGAGATTCCGGCGGTTGGGAAGAAGAGACTGCTCGAGGAGGATGAACCAGCGAAGAAACGATTGAGGAAGAGTAAGGAAAGTGAGGAGAGTGAAGAAAGGAAGGAGAGGAAGAATAAGGAAGAAAAGAAGGAGAAAAGGGACAAGAAAGACAAGAAGGATAGGAAAGATAAGAGCCAAGATGAGGAGGAAAAGAAACTGAAGAAGGCGAAGAAAGAGAGTTCAGAGAAAAAGGATCGAGAAGAGAAGAAAGAGAGAAAAGAGAAGAAAGAGAGAAAAGAGAAGAAAGAGAAGAAAGAGAAGAAAGAGAAGAAAGAGAAGAAAGAGGGAAAAGATAAGAAAGATAAGAAAGAGAAGAAAGAGAAGAAAGAGAAGTCGAAGTCCTCAAAGTCTAAAGATGCCGAAGTCACACGAGAAAGCATGCTACAACCAAGAGAAGCTAAAGACCATATTGCAACTCGTTTATCGGCAAGAGCAAAGTGGATCCGTCAAAAACGAGCGTCTGTGATGGATGCCAAGGCCCTCAACGAGATCTTTATGATCACAAACTAGAATTGTTGGAGCACCTTGTACTTGGGAGATGATAGATTTATACACATCAGGTCCGTATCGTGTTCAGTCCTGCGATACCAGCCAATCATAGAATGCATTGGAAAGTGAGGTTACCGACCTTGTAAGGAAGAGTAGCTGATTTAGAGAGACTTAGAGAGGCTAGGAGCAAATACCTACACGTTCAAACACATAGAACTCTCTGTACAATTGTCTCTGTAATACCGCTCTAAGCAAAGAATGTCGTGAACCCGCCTACAACACACATCACCATCGCACCGATTGCCGCCAACTCGGTTTTGCTCGCGGCACGGGCCACGACGTTTCCGGACGACGCGCGCGACGACGACGCGCCTGCGCTGGAGGATGATCCGGAGGACCCCGAGGATCCCGAAGAGGATCCCGAGGAAGAACCCGAGGATCCCGAAGACCCCGACGCAACGGCGTTGTTCGAGACCAGGGACACCGCGGAGGAACACGAGCTTGCAACACTGGCCAGGGCTCTAAGCGAAGCAGAGCCGCTGAAGTTACATGCACTCAGGTGCTCGTCCTGGTCGAGGTAGTATGCGTTCAAAATGTACGACAACTTTTCCTTGTCGGAACAGAAGGAGACCAGCCCGTACTTGCCGGTGGTACCGTTTGAAGATACGGCCGAGCAGTCGATGTTACCGCAAACGATACCGTACAAGGTACCATAGTCTTCGGTGTCCACGTCGTCGGAAACAACGCATCTCAAAGAGTCGTACACGCAGTCACACACGGATTTATCCGGCGTAGGGGGCAAGTCAGCAGATGCACGCCACGTGGACGCCGATGTGGGGCAGGCCAACGTCTGCGTCAGCGCGGCGCCCACCGCACTGCTGCTCACCAAGTTAGGGCTGATGCTGTTCATCTCCTTCAGGTAGTACAGGTAGTCGGCCAACGTGCTGACACTCAGGCCACTCACAGAGACGAGCCCGTACTCGTTCTCCTCCTCGAAGTACAAGTATACGATACCTCCGGACCACACGTCGGTCATCTCGTCGCCGAAAAGAGTTCCGATCTCGGTGAATTTTCTTGGTCTTTCGAGGTTGCACCCATACTCGGAAAAGAAAATGGGAATCGTCAAGTTCTTGAACTCCTCAGTACGGTCCTTGTAGCCCGAAGTAGCAAAAGTCGAGTCCCCGCACCACTCGTACATGTTGATACCGAAAAAGTCGGCTCTCTCGTCAAGGTCGCCGCACGAAAAGTAGTCAGCAATCGCCACACGCGTGTCGGCGTCATCATTAGACGAGTATCCCACGGGGTACGTCCATCCTTTCTCCTTCACGTACGCCTTCATGTCCCGAACCGCAGCCTTGACAAAAGCCGACGCGTCGGTGTTTGACTTGTTGTTGGTCACCTCGTTACCGGCGAAAAAGCCGAGCACATTGGAGTAGTTGGCAAACATGTCAATCACCGATGTGTACCGGTCGTAGAGGTCCAAGTTCCATTCTGGGGAGTCGCGGTTGATCGAAGTGTCGGGCTCCGACAAGTCAGCAATAATGTAAATCCCGGCGTCGGCGAACGTGTTCATGCACTCGTCGTGGTTCTTGGTGGGGTCCACGGCATACACACGCAACACATTGGTGTTGGCCTTGGCAAGGTACTCGACATCGCGCTTGCATGCGTCTGCGTCTGCAAGCGGGTCGGTGTACGACGAGTCCCCGGAAGAAGTGGAGTTTTCAGTGTTTTGCTGATAAGCCACCCCGCGGATCAAGAATTGCGATCCGTTGTTGGCGTAGAAAAACTTGTTGCCCACGACCTCGATCGCAGGCAAATCGGCGGCCAAGCAAATCGCCAAGGCATAGAATGCCGAGAGAAAAGTAAACGCTTGTCTCATTTCAAGATTTAATTTTCTTGGAACTGGTCTGAGCGAGTGGAAAAGTACGAGGATCAAGGAAAAAAGTCTGAGAAACCTGCGTGCGGCGACTGCCGGGTATTTAACGCATTGTGTAAACACGGGAATCGACGGCGAGCGTTCCGCAGCAGGATGCCCAGAAAAAGAAATGTAAACAGGCAGTTGCGAGCGCGGAGTATTTTTATCGTGGACGCTGCACCTCCCACCAATGAGCGTGCACCATTGGCTCCTTTACTCTCGAGGCGGCTATGTGGGGCTGCATGCAGGCTTGTCTCCGCTCGTACACAGGATGGCTATGGGGTGCCACGCAGGCAGACACGACTGCCGTGCACATGCGTGTGGGCAGTACTGTGTACAATATAGTAAGCAATACACTATGCAGTTCATAATGCGGTACCCTTTGCAGTACAGTATGCGCCGGAGCAAGCGCGGCGTGGAGCTCGGCACAAGGTCTAGAGTTTCTGGCCGGGTGCAAGTGGTTAGGGAAGGTTTGCGCACCTAATTGCCGACGCGTTTCGATGTGCCCACGCAACTGCAATGCAAGAAGTGCTTCAGAAGTTTTAGCAGCACGCTTACGAGAATGGACTGGATCTAGCCGGGCTAGCCGGGTCTGCGAGCTGCGAGCACAACACGTGATACTCTGAAACACCGTTGCCGGTCAGATCTGCAAATGCCAGCGACTAATGCCGAGTCGCCGCGTGCCTGCAGCGAAACGCGTTTGATGCGAATGCGGCATAATTGCGCTATACGAGTTTTAGCTGGCTTTCATTCTGGCATGGAAGAAAGAAGAAAAGTGACGTATTCACGGTCTGGCGTCGGGAGCAGTCGCGTATCCCAATGGCTTTTCAGGTGCATCTCCACTAATAGGGGAAAGCGAAAGATCCCCATATCACTATTTGATCCCCTGTTGCTCCACCTCGAAAGTAACCTCGTCGTCAATCGAAATAAAAAGTGTTTTGTTCAGAATATCACCAGCTTCGGAATCTCCGTGATCCTTCACCTTCTCTCCATCTCCGTCATCCAGAGAGTATATAGCACTGTCCTCCAGCTCTTCATCTGAGTTTCCCTCGATGGAGCGAAAGGGCGAAAGTCTCTTTGATCCCAGTCTGTAAGTATAGTTTTGAGATATACTATGATCAATCGTGAGTTGGCCTTCTTCTTCTACCTGATGAATTTTGTCAAGATCTGGATCCGGAAGAACGCGCCTCGACTTTATCATTGCCAACATTTTAATTGTCTCTGGTAGTGATCATCTTCTTCCTTCCGTTAGCATGCACTTCACCTCGGAGAAAAGTGACTCAGACGGCGAGGACATTGCTGGAGTACATGAAAAGTCTCTTGCTATATCATAGATGACGGGAACACAGCTCTTCCAGATCTGTAGTATTGTGCAACATTCCAATCCCAACTTGTTTTTCATCGAGATATCTCATTAATTTATGTTCATCTGCGATCGACTCGTCCTTCACGAATTTCCCTGGTATTAGTGGGTGCTGATCTGAGCTATTATTGCGCTCTCGTTTGTTCTTGGCATGTAGTGGAAGTGCTGCCTCCGTTCGTACTCCGTCTTGGCACCTAAAATGATAGATTGTAAGCCATGCTTATTGAGAGCGACGAACTTTAACCCAGGATCATGCACCGAAGCGATCCAAGCATCAGCGGTTCAAGATTACAAGACCAGATAGGGTGATGCTTGACTTCCATGCGAATTTCCGAATTGTGGAGTGTTATGTCCCTCAAGCGATTTCTAAATCTGTGGCACATACAAGAGAGTAACCCTGCTGTCTAAGAGTGCTATTTTCTCAAATTCAAGAAGGCCGAGTAAGGAGCAAGTTTTTCTTTTGTGTCCCAGTCTCTTTCGGCCATATCCAAGGATTTGATCCCAACCTCTTTTGTTTGGCTTCACTTTGCCGTTTCACTCGAAGGGCTGGTAGAATCCATTGACTCTACCTCAGGTATTGGGGACTTGCGGATGTTTGGCGAAGGGATGCAAATAAAACGTAGGACGCAAGCCGCAGAACAGTTAGAAGGTCTCTCAGGCTTCGAACAGCACGCTTCGCTTTGTATGAAAGGGCTTGAATGTTTCATGAAAAAATACATGAACTACTAGCAAAAATATATTCAAGATGAAAAAACAAAACGTACTTCATTAGCTTTCGCACCAAACTGGCATTTGGGTCACCCTGCATTTTGTAAGATTAATATCTTTGACTTCGCATATAAACGCTAAACATACGCTAAAACAAAATTTAACAATGCCGCGGTTGCAATGTAATCTCGCGCGATCACTAGTGAAGTCGGTGTTTCAGAAGTATGTTGAGCAAGTGGTTGCAAATTTATCTTTGCTGGCGTTTGCAACACGTGATTTTGAGAAGAGACTAGTCGATTCGTCCAGCGCAGATCACTTGGAACTTTCAGACTCACTTCTGTGGGGGTAAGCTGCATAGATTCGAAGCTTTTGAGAGTGGTGTGGTCAGCAATGTGCGAGGCTTGCCTCTCTATCAGCCTCTAATAAGCCTCTCGAAATACAATCCTGCCATATCGAGCCAAATTGATTTAAAGAGTCGACAGGTTCTGAAAATGAGAGAGTTTCCGTAGTTGAATGGCCTGTTAAAGGGAGGACCAGGCAACCGCTGTCGTGTAGTCGTTGAACAAATACACTCTTCAGAAAATTCTCATCTCTGTGAAGTAGGATCTCGCTATTTTGCCAAAGCAAGCACAATTGAGCAAACTCCCAGGTATCAGGGATCTGCGACCAATATTCTTATCGAAAGCATGCTTGGATATGTTTCTATAGCGGTGTGTTCACGTATGCAAAAGACATTGAACTCGGGGGTCAGCCCCTTTCAACGCGGATTCATCAGAAAGAGAAACTAGTCAGAATTCGATGGAGTTTTTCACTATGCTTGAGTTGTTGGAGGACAAACAGCCTACCCTATTGCAAGGAACAGCTGCGCTCATGCTAGATCTTACTAAGGCTTTTGACCGTAAATTGCATCAGTCGATGAAATAGGTGTAGACTACGATGGGCTTCGGTGTAACAATCATCAGATTGATTATGCTGATTCTCACTGACCAAGACGCTCAAGTATTGCTGAGTATTTGGAATTCCTTCCTCTTTTCATTTGGCATTAGACCCGCTTTGGGTTCATCTTGAGTGACTAGAGGGTATTCCATTGTACACAATGGCGCTGTGGTGGAAAGCTGAATTACCATGCCTTTACTGATGATGTCAACATTTATCTTGGCGGGACAAAGATTATGAGATAGCGGCATGAGCTTCTGAGAAGTCCAGCGACTCAGCAATATAAAGGTCAGTGAGACTCATCCCAAACTCATGGCCGTGCATTCTTCTCATTTACAATCCCATCAAATGATACTCCCTTCTCCCCAGATGTTGTTGTGTTCGGCAAATTTGCAATGCTTGGGTTTGAGATTGTCTGGAGTTTACTGGAGACAGCTCATAGAACTTTGCCTTTTGCCATAACGAAGCAGGTTACATCAATCTTGATTTGATTAATCGGGCTAGCGGCATGTGTGTGGCCTCTCGAACGGTATATAATGACTCGGGGCAATGTACGAAGCCTCTGTAGTTGAAAATGATAGATGAGGGTGAAAGCAGTGTTGAGTCGCATCGTAAATTTATCATAAATATTGTCAACGCTAACGATATTTCGTAATCGTGGCTACGATAACGACAGGCCCTTCGTAATTAATATAATCGTAGATTTTTACAATAACTTATGAAAACGGGCATATTACACGGTGTGCACAATGTGTATCACGCTGGCTCTGATTGCTTGGTTCCATAGAAAGCAAAGGAACTACGAACATGGACTTTTGGGACTACAAGGGTTATATCCCGTTTGTTGATCTCAAAGACACTCGAGGAAATGTGCTATACAGAAGCGGATGCCTTGAGAAAGGAGCTTGCTATGGATGAGGGCCAGTTCGCTCTTTCCTTGATAATGAGTGGAAAGCTAGTAATCGAAACAAGTTGTTGGGAATCACATTACTCTTTTTTTAAATTCTTTAACACGAAAATTAAGTGGTTGGATTTGGGGTGCACAATGTGAAATCTTCAACAGGAGGAGTCTTGTTGTCGTTTGCACAAGACGTTATCACAGGTATTGTTCGTAAACACGTATTGAATTTATAGGAGAGATTCTTTGCGTCTATCGTTGCCGCGGACAAGAACGCTAATGGTGTGAATGGGGGCCCGAAAGCTTATTAAAGAACAACAGCACCTGGTGGCTTTTTACCTACAATATGCTTCATCGATTTCTAGAGTTGCGAAAGGAGATCACTGAGTTACTTGGTATAGTTGCTCTTTGCCGAGGGCATACCGGGAGCACTATAAGGTGAGAAACATCTCGTTCACCGAAGAAGATTGGAAATCCTTGACTATTTGCAAAGTTCTCGAAAGCTTCAAAGAACCTACTACTATGCCTCAATCGTATAAAGAGATGATTATAAGATTTACTGCTCCTTATGTGTTTCATCTTTTGAAGGAACTCAGGTCCTGGGAACGCAGTGACACAGCGCTCAATAATACTTTGATCGCTAGAGGATTGAATGAAGCCAGGCTCAAATTACTCCAATACTCTCCTATAGGCGATATGGACGATGGTATCCCTGTAGATATTGAGAATTTGTGTCTCGCCTCCGTGACCCCAAGTAAAGCTCAAATTGTTTGAAGAAATGGGCTTTTTAAATACGACTGTCTCTACCATAAAGAGGCACGTTCGGGGCGTCTTCGATCGATCCTGGCTGAAATTCGGCGTCACAGTCGTAGCGGATACCGGAAATGCAAGAGAACCCACAAGAAATGAAGTTGGAAAAGTGGGGGATAGATTTTGAAGTCGGAGGGGCGACTTCGATAATTGTGGTGACGAGTTATCAATCAATCTTGCTAAAGATATATTGGATGATACGGATTCGATCGAAGATGTTTACGATCCTTGGAATACCAGGTTTCCAATAATCAGTCTCATGGCGAGGGACTTCTTGGCGACTCCGGCCGTGTCTGCCCCCGCTGAGTCGTTATTCTCGAGGTTTAATGACACGATAACGAAGAAACGCAAGTTTTACTCCCGATTACAACTAAAACTTTGACGATTCTCAGAAATCGAGGCCTGTTCTCCGACGACGAGAGCGTTTTTGTCATTGACGAAACACCACATGAGGTAGACAGGTGTGAACCGCCAATATATATCCTCTTGGACAATGAGGAACATGGAATTGATGATGACATTAATTAAGTATATACATATATTCAGAAATCTGCTTTATTACAAGTACTCACTGTGGTTTTAGACGCTCAAAGTGATGCCTATAAACATGGTAGTAATTGAGTATATTATATATAACTATACTTAATTTCTAATGTCTACTTGCTAATTACATCACGAAAGTATAATTATACCTATAATTACTGCTTTAAGTAGTAATTATTATTATTATTCTCTGCCCTAGCGTTTTTGGAGTGTGCATTCTGTAAATATTTGATTCACAAGTGCGCAAGAGCCAACTTTCTCAAGACGCCCTGGAAACCTTTGTACACTTGATACAATCGAGTTTGCAATGGGTAAGACCCCCTAAGACTTTAGAAGAAGGTTTTCAATAGGCTTCACTTGATGGATGTACGAGCTGTAAACACGATCACGCCTGCTGATAGAATTGCATCTGTTTGCCCAAAATATGCTAAGCTTCGAGCCTCATATACGAGCAAGGCCTTTCTTCTTAGGCTCTGGTGTAGATGAGTGTTCAACTCGACCAATTCGAATCTAGGAACATCAAATTTGATGGAAATATACGTTGCGCCGGTCACGTATTGAAGTTCTGCACCGATTTCGTTCTGAATTACAATTTTTCAAAAAGTAGAATTCTAGGGCGTTTATTGAAAGCATCCGGAAATTGATGAAAAATCTCCCATCTTGAGGATTTTTCAAATCGATCAAAGTCGCTACCCAACTTCATTCGAAGGCTTTTAAAAGGTGTTCGCAATAAATCATTTCTACAACTTCGAACACCAAACCGAGAAACGAAAATTGCAAGACAAAAACCGAAGTCCGGAATCTTTGAAGTTGAAAATGAAACTCGCTGTCTTTCGACATACAAAATGATAAAGCGAGTTCTTCATCTCAGAAGAATATCAACCATGTTCTGACACAAGTGGGGCGCTTCGATAAGAAAGACCAAAAGCATTTGGGTCTCGAAAGTTTCAAGATTAGCGAACTTTAGTGAAATTGATTCGAATATTCGCATCGAATTATAGAATTCTTTGAAGCCCACCCTTTATCTACAAGCTAGCAAAGAATCTACTATCAGCTTGACCATCCCTCACGTTCATAATTTTCTCGAGAACCTTAGACCTTTTAATACCGACCTGCTCAAACACTCGAATCCGTATCTTGCTCGAAGACTCAAGGCTTCTTTCACAAAGCTTTCTGAATACTCTCTCGCTTATGAAAAGAATCGTGGGCACATGAAGAACAGTTTCTCGCGACCGTACTTGATTCCAGGCTCAAGCTTTAGCAGAACAAGCCATACAACGGGCTCTTCAATGACATGAAATTCGTTTTTTTTCTTCCCAGTTTTTGTATTGTTGAGGAGTTCAAGATCGTCTTTCGGCTTCAACAATATTTGTTGATGATCGACAAATAAAACAATCAGAGCCGAGGCGAGAAGTCTTTCTCTCCAGCACCCATAGTTATGTCTGAAAAGTAACTGAGCCAGGTGAGATTCTCTCCGAAAGGAAAACCAGGTTCCGTTCATCAACGCAGAATGGATCAAAATATCTGGGGAGTCTATATATACGCAAAACATTTCCTGTCGTGAAGAAAAGCCAACATCATAGATGTTGCTACCTGGCCTGATCCAGACCCAAGTTTGAGGCGTGAGGCTGCCGAGGCATTCCAGTCTGTGGCTGCTGCAATCCCAGCCTAAGATGCTCACTTAGCATTCATAAAGCTCAAATCTGTCATGAGTAACCCCACTGTCCTAACTCCATGGGAATAAAACGAGCTCCTTTGCATTGTGAGCGAAAGAGCCAAAGTGTCTACATTCTGTGCATCAATTGATGAAATGATTTACAGTTGTGTGCTGAGCATGAAGGTAAACGATACAAATCAAGAGACAAGATCGATCTGAGGAACCGGTCATCCAGTATGACTAAACTGTCTCAGTCACAGGTTGGCTACATAGTACCCTACGCGTATGCACCAGTTTCTTCTTTATCCCCGGCTCCACTGTCGACTCCAATCTTCATGCAGCCCGACAGTTATCCCGGGGCCCTCGTCAATACCTCTCTTCATTTCCGGATACATTCTGGTCGCGCCTTCTGGGTCTCTACCGGGGAGAAATGGCTCATATAGTTACCTCTCAAGGACCATCAACAATGAATGTTCTCTTATTAGCCACGACAACAAATGATTTTGTAGGGATATCATTCGGAGATCAAAAATCATTTGCGGTTTGTTTATATACGCTATAGAAACAATTTTGAAAAGAATCAGAATCTCTTCGAAGCACAGAATGAGCCTTGAATTCAAATTAATCTTAAGTGTGACTCCGGCTGTTATCAAAGACGAACCTTTTGACGATGTGTTTAACGAACGACGTATTCAAGTTAAAAAAGATTTGAGAGTCCATCAACCCAAAAAATTCTATCGGGCTCATTCAGTGGGCTCTGAGAAATTTCAGGAAAGATCGAAGCCATGGATGAAGACCTGGGTGATCTGGATGAAGCGCTGGGTGGAGAGCTCTTCTAGGCGAGAGGAAGCAGGCGGTCATATAAAATACAAATCATGGGTGACACAAAAGAGAGGTCGGAGAGGCTTTGGTGCTTAGTGTTGTTGCTCTGTAGAGAATCGTGGAAAAGTAAGGCAACTTCAAACATACAAATTTCGTAAATATTACGATGTTTACGATCGTGATGGGTCTGCCGTCGTTAACGACGCCTACGACACAACACTGATACAAGGACTTGCTCCGATCAGCCGCTTCCTAGTTTCGTCATCCAGCCTCCTCTCTGACTATCAATAGAAAAATGTGAGTTTTCACGACTCCACAATACTCAGCTCATTCGTGTATCTTGCTTGGGCTAAAGATATCGCCTGCTCCGAGTAATCATAGTACACATAAGCGTTGCGCAAGAACACATCCCCCAATATTTGCACACCTTTCTTATATCCAAACGCGAGCCAGCACATGTTCGGCCCGACTCGTGCTATTGCTCGGGAAAACGGAACACGGATGGTGTTGTTCCCGAAATCAAAGTCGATATACTTACTGGACGGCTGCATGCAACTGACCACACGGCGCCCGTGGCGCAACGTCACATTGAATGTCCGATCCAATACTTCCATAACCTCTTTACTCACGAACGCAAATGAGGTCCCTGAATCCAACACATACGCACCCTTCTGGACGAATTTCTGTCCGTTTAGATTGATAGATGTCATCTGCACTGAGGACCCAAGGCCCACTCCACTGACATTGTACTTGACCAAAGGCCCATGAAATTTCAGATTATCGATTCCTCCGAATACTATCGACCCTGTTCCGTGGCTCGGACCTAGGTATAGCGAGTACGACGCCTTCGGAATCTGACCACTGTCGTACATTGCCCAAATTAGGCTCGAGTTCTTCTCGGCGCCTGCTTTTCGGCTGGCGATTCCCAAGGTCCCCCTTCCGCCAGCTAGATTAGACCTTCCAAAGTGAAAAAAAGGAATGGGGACCCTCAAAGGCAGAAAGGCTATTGTGTCCAGAAAATACTTGCCTTTAGTGCCACTCCCATCTGCGTACTGTATCGCATACAGGTGACCGGTGCCCCTGGAAGTGTTGGATGTCATTGGATTATAGAGATCTCTGGGAACCCAAAGCGAAAAGGATCCTGTATCGAGAGAAACAGTGACTTTTTGTTTGTTCGATCCGAGGTATATATCGATGAGGTAGCGGATGTTTCTGAAGTCATGCACGGGCACGGACATGGCGTCTTTTTTGGCGAGTGTGTGGTCAAAGCCATTGCCCGAGTGTGATTCTACCCTGAGGTTATATTTCATTGGTTTTGGAGCAGCGGGGGGTGATGATGCGTGGGCCAATATTAAGGGTATTAAGACCCAAGCCGACAAGATGAGAAACGGAAGCATATTGGGTTGGAGGAGCTTCGAGGTGATAGGTCGATGGAACGAGTAAAGGAAGGATTGGAGCGAGTCAGGAATGATTGGAGAGAGTAAAGGAAAATGGGGAAAACATTTGCTTTACCTCGGTTATTGCTGGCTAATATTGCCAGAATATGCTCTGATGTGAGCAATTATGCGCATGAGCCAGTGCCAAGAGGTTTAAGCGACACATAAAGGCTTCGAGTCCATCAATGCTGAACTACCTTCCCCATGATATATAGCACGACTGGAGATCTGTGAAGGTGATGAAAAAGACCGGTTGAGACAATCAAAATAACAGACTCTTGATTGAGATTCGGCAGCTAAGGCGCAGATGGAATTGCCAGGATTTCGGAAAGCAGGCAAAATCCTCACTGCTCTTTCACTTTTTCTTCCAAGCTTGAAAAAACACTTGTTCATCAGCAGTGACGGTCCACTAAGGGTTGGTGTCGAGAGTCTAGCACCCGTCAGTAGTGATCAGTCCAGCACCTCCGCTGAGATTGCCCAGAGTTTCCATCTTGCCTCGAACCATTCTGGCCATGTGATGAAACATAGGGCTTTGTACCTATCCTAAAGATTGGACACCGTATGGAGGAATACTGCTGCAGGATGACCTTGTAGAAGTAAATGGTTCGATGACTCCGTACCACTGTTCTTCGGGCGAGCAAAGAGAGTATCAGTGCCATACCTGGAAACGGGTTGTAGTTTTCATCCGAATTCTTGAGAACTCTCTTACGCACTGCACCAAGTCCTTCAAACCACTTTGGAAGCGACGAAGGTATTGGTGGCCATTGCCTCTGCGATGAGAGAGTCAAACCGCGTTCGAGCGTGATCCCGGGCAAGCTAATCGGAAGCTGTCCTTTCGGGTGACTCCAGGAACCGTCGAAGATGCGGTGATTTTGGCCTTGAGTAGATGATCAGGAGAAGACCACATTATGACTTTGATCTTTTCCGGCTAATTGACGGTATCGGGGCAACTTTGAGACATTTGTATGTTCTTAGCGCCAGGGACTCGCACCCCTATGCATCTCCCGGGCAGATCCCGAAGTGCAGCCAGTGCACATCAGAGCAAATCCTGAGATGCAGCACATGCCCGCTTCGTGCTTGAGGTTTATCCGAAAGCAAACGCGGATGATTCGAACCCCAACGAATCTCACAGTGAGTGCTGGCGCCCCTCCTCATCTCGACACGACATACTAACAATCTAGGTTCGCACATTTGCAACTGCTGCGTTTCCCGAGGCCGTCTTGCCCAAAAAGTACGGCGGTAAATACACCGTCACTTTGATCCCTGGTGACGGTATCGGTAAGGAGATCACCGACTCCGTGCAAACGATCTTCAAGAACCAGAACGTGCCCATTGAGTGGGAGGTTGTGGATGTTTCCGGTTTGAGCGAGGACCCTCAGGGCGTCACTGAGGCCGTCAACTCCTTGAAGAGAAACAAGGTGGGGTTGAAGGGCATTATGTACACGCCCACCAACTCGCACGCCAAATCGTTGAACGTGGCTTTGAGAAAGGAGTTGGACATCTACGCCTCGTTGGTGTTGATCAAGAACATCCCTGGTGTCAAGTCCAGATTGAACGGCATTGACTTTGCCAAGAAGAACAACCGTAAGTTGGTCACCGCCATCCACAAGGCCAACATCATGAAGTTGGGTGATGGTTTGTTCAGAACCACCGTCAAGGATGTTGCCCAAGACTACCCCGGTATCGAGGTCAGCGACTTGATTATGGACAACGCTTCGATGCAGGCTGTTGCCAAGCCCGAGCAGTTTGACGTCTTGGTGACGCCCAACTTGTACGGTTCCATTCTTTCCAACATCGGTGCTGCTTTGATTGGTGGCCCAGGTTTGGTTCCAGGTGCCAACTTCGGTAGAGAATACGCTGTTTTCGAGCCAGGGTGCAGACACGTTGGTTTGGACATCAAGGGCAAGAACTCTGCCAACCCCACCGCCATGATCTTGTCCGCGGCCATGTTATTGAGACACTTGGGCTTGAACACCCACGCCGACAACATCGCCAAGGCCACCTACGACGTTATCGCCGAGGGTAGCATCGGAACCCCCGACATTGGCGGAACCTCGACCACCACCGAGTTCACCGATGCCATCTTGAACAAGTTGAACGCTTAAGCTCGTGTGAGCACGTGAAATTCTAAGCATACACTATGTAGAACGAAATTTATTCAGAGGAGATCCCGGCGGAGCATGGTTGTTTGCCGAAGTGTAGTATATCCGTATCGAAACGTGTCCTTCTTCACTGTGCCAGGGCAGTGATGTGCAAACTAGCGTAATTACGGGAGTTGTCCGATTCGGTACGGAATGTACGGAACTTGGATCTCTATAACAGTGAAACATATCATGTGGGCGCTGCACCTTTCAGTTAGATTTAAGGATTCATGAGTTCTTCAAACACGTTTAGACCATTGAAGAGTCATCGGCGACTTCGTCCTCTTCGACGTCGTCCAACAGCAACATAATCTCCGCTGCCTTTCATCCTTATTTCCGTCTTCATCTTTAGACAAGTCCTTGTCGTTCTTTGCTTTCGCGTCGAAGTCTGGAGTATCCTGATCTCGAAGAGCCCCCAAAGATTTAAGATTCGTTATCATTCTTATAGTTGTAGGCAGGAGCTTGTCTATCTTTTTGTTATCACATCTGCATTTGAGAAAAAATAGCTTTCGCCGGTGCCGACATAGCTGATATAGCAAAATATCCCTGGCAATCTGGGATTTCACAGCATAACAATCCCTTTGACTTTAACCCAAAAAGATCTTGCTTTCTGCCCTCATAGGGCTCATTCCGATACCTCTCTCTCGTGCTCTATAGTCACCTCCTCTTTCGAATCTGGAGAGTCATACATCCCAAGGCCATCAGAAGGACCCTGTGGCTCCGCGCTGAATCTTTCTGTCTCGACTTTTCTAAATTAGCCAGGCTCATAGAAGTACTCGATCGCTTGAATTGGCTGGTCCACTACAGAACCTCCAACTTCGTCGTGAATCAAGTGCGGTTGCGAGGTAGTATGGTTTTGAGGCGGTCGATGCTTTTGTCATGAAAAGGAAAGTACGAAGGAAATGGAAGGAGAAGACCACATTACGACTTTGATCTTTTCCGGCTAATTGACGGTATCGGGGCAACTTTGAGACATTTGTATGTTCATTACTGATCATGTACACGGTTCTGCGGGATAAGATACCTTGATAGCCTCAGTGCAATGAGGCTTTATCCAATCTGACTGTATTGATCGCGTATAATAGTTTACAACTACGGAACGAAACTCAGTTGACTCGCAAAACTCTTGTAGAGCAAGCTGATCACCTGTGCCGTCCCTATTTAGGCTGGTATAGGTAAACCTGGCTAACGCAATTCACTAGCTTTCACGCCAAACCGGCATTTGGGTCGGCAACAACGAACGCGTTTCGAAAATGACTTTCCACCTTTTCAAAGACCTCCAGTGCCACCACAGCTGGACAAGTCGACTCCAGCTGTGTGGGATCTTGAAACTAGGATCTCATATGCCCTAAAACCTCTAAAGGAGGGTGATGTTAAGCCAGTTCGAGAAGCAGCACGCGTTTTCAATGTGTCCCGCAGCACTCTTCAACGGAGGAAATCGGTTCAAGAAATCACGTCGAAGCAGCTGAAGACCAAACAAAAATGACCAAGACTGAAGAGGAAAGCTTAGTCAAATGGATCATCTCGAAGGTCTCTCGCGGTCTCGCCCCGGCAGTCATTTCTCTTTGCAAATTGGCAGATTATTAGCTCGCGTCGCGTGGAACAAACGAAAATCTGAAGGTCGATACCATTTGAGTTTCCAGATCTGTGAAAAGAAACCCAAATCTCGACTTAAGGTATTCGAGACCTTTTGATCATTACCGGGCAAACCGCCAAGACCCAGAGGTACTCCAAGGTCGGTTTGATCTTGTGAATAGCACGATGCTTACTTACGGGATCGAGTCAAGCGATGTGTACAGTGTGGACGAGACAGGCTCTCCATGGATTCAAACGCGGCAAGGAAAGATGTATCAGGGTCCGAAATACCGGGAATAGACGACCACCAGAACGGAAGTCGAGAGCGGGTGACAGAAAATGAGTGAATCAATCCACGGGTGTGTTGCAGCCACTCATAATTTAAAAGATTAGCAAATGTGCAAGTCTGGTATGCTGAGCTTGAAGAAGACTGGCGCTTGGTAGTTAGTGCGAATGGCTGGTCATTCAATGATATTGCTATCCTGTGGCTTAAAAAGGGTTTTAACCTTCGGGAAGAGTCAATAACGAAAGGCACTCATAAACGTTTGACAATTGGCGGGCATGGTATTCATTCGACACCAGACTTTGACAGTATCTGCAACGAAAAAAACACAATCGCTCTATACATGCCGCCTCATGAATCTCATTTGTTTCAACCTCTTGATCTTTGCTGTTTTGGACCGTTGAAGACAAAATATCACCAGTTGGCCGGAGAAAGAACTGGGTTTGATGTGCTCGCGGGTGGCGGTGTCAGGAGCAGCTTCGAAACTGCCGCTCAATCCATGAAATCCTCAGCGGGTGATACTAAAGATCAACATCGAGGTAAGAAACGAGGTGTCTCCAGAAAGTCATCTGACGGGATATGACAAGTCCGGTCTGCTGATTCCAGCAAGCCAGTTCAAACAGCCGAGGAGTTCCTGATATTTTTTCAAATCAGTGTCATTCAACATAACGATTGGACTTTTGTCTCGGTCCTTGGCAAATGCTTTCGCAGTAGTTAGTCTTCAGATAATCTAAGAATTTCACCTCTTACATCTGAATACTGATGCCCCCGACCGTCTAGATCTTCTGGTCTTGCTGATAATTCGAGTACGCCTTCAAACACAGCTATTTAATGAGCCTTGCAGCTTCGCATTAAAAATTACTAGAAATTGTCCTGGGGATGTGACTGATCCGCTGAAAGCCTTTTTTGACTAGCGTTTAGAATACGTGCCTTCGCAGGGACATTCATTTGCGATAATGGGCAAACAATTCAGCAATGTTCTCGTCACTCATGCCAGGCGTAATCAAAACAGCAATATATTGAAAAAGCGTATAACCCACGCTAGTGACTGTCCAATGAGGATATCAACAAACGCAATTCCAGCTTTCTGGGGACTGTTAATCTCTTTTCGGAAAATTCCATTGACTCAGAAGATAAAACTTCACAGGCACAAAGGAAACGCAAAACCACCCGTGAAAGGCGTGTAGTGATATGAAATCGTAGGCAGACATGTCCAAATAAAGCTCAATGATTTTTCTTATGTTCTAGCCCGTGTTTAGGGATTGCATTCGAAATTTTGGAGCGTTTAGAATATTTTTACACAGGTAAGGGCCAAAACCTGGACAGTTTGGAAAATTCTAAAAGAAATTTGTACCCACATTATCAGATCAGAGTGTGTTTCAGTGAGTTGCACTTTCAAGTATTCGGACTTGCCCGAGAAAATAGACGACCGCGTCACTCGCGTGCAAAAGGACGCCACGGGCGAGAAACCCCAAGCCAGAAGAATTTCGCCTGTCACTTGAGCTTCCTCGTGAGAGAGTATCGGATTTTGCCATAGGACGGGGGTCTGCTGTTGCAAATTACTGATAAAAAGACTTTGGCGAGTACCGCACAAGTAATCCGACAACCTTCAAGACAATCGTCATAGTTGGTGTTTTTAAAAGTATGATAGGTCTGTCAAGCAAAGCATATTATCCATTGATGAGTGACGCTTGTGCATGACTAAACAAAGTTCCTCACCAAGGAGTGCTGCACGAAAGTCACAAAAGACGTCAGAGTGCAGACTACCCTGAGCTTGAGGATCATCTTTATCTTTGGATGTCTCCTCTCATGGGTCCTGAATTCATTAAGGAGAATAACTTCATGGGCCCATCTTATGTGGAGATACGGATCTTCCAAGTTTAGCGCTGGCTGGCTCGATGGGCTCAAGAAGCGTTACAACAGCTACGAACGTGTTCCCTGTGGTGAGGCGGGCAGTGTCACAGAAGAGTCTCTCGTTAT
The DNA here is from genome assembly GCA_030581935.1 of Metschnikowia corniflorae. Taxonomy (NCBI): domain Eukaryota; kingdom Fungi; phylum Ascomycota; class Pichiomycetes; order Serinales; family Metschnikowiaceae; genus Metschnikowia; species Metschnikowia corniflorae. The sequence continues at coordinate 18,581 of JAKTWD010000657.1, forward strand.
TTTACTGCAGCAGTTGAAAATTGTCACATCGGATTATGCATTGTCCGATATATACAACTGCGATGTGACAGGTCTGTTCGGGAAAAGAATACCTGATAGAGGCCCTCGACTCAAGATCATCCCGGAACAGAAGCCGAGAAGGTTTGAATCACCGCAGTATTCTGCTGTATCACAGATGGGAGCCATCGTATGAACCCATGGTCTACCCCATCCTTTCAGTAGCAATCTTTCAGAATCCTAGTCAATATGTACTTGGAAATCCAAACTGATAGATGGATGACAAAGGGCATCTTTGAAGAGCGGTTGGTGGAATTCGACAGCGAAGTTGCCAGGAAACGAATGAGAGAAGGAAGTTTGCGATTAGTCAGTTTCAGTGGGCACAAGGCAGCCGTGGAAATATTAGTAGCGACACAAGCGCTCCAGTGCACGGTGGTGCATGCTGCCCCTAACAGGAATTCAAAATTAGAGCTATTGGACCAAGGAAATATGTGCCCTCCCGGCTCACTACAAAGAGTTTACTCACGAACAACATCTCTTGGTCGTACCACAGAAAATGTTGACATTAATAAAAGCTATTAATTGGAGTAACCACTCATGGAAGAGCATCAAAGTGGATACGTTCATCAACTGTTTTCGCGAAGCAGACATCATTGGTGAAGACATTGAGGATCCTTGTCCACCTGGAAATACGAATTGACGACGACTTTCAGTCTTCAGATGACTCACTGCCAGACATATTTATGTCCAATAGACATCTGGGCGAGTGAGATTTGACAGAAACAGCCTCTGTCGCTGAAATAGAGAATGTGTCTGAGAGTTATTTACCTGATGATCTCCAGAAAAGCGTTCCGAAAGAATCAAAGAGCTAATTGCTCGGCTTTGTGACAAACATCATTCGTGTCCCGATGTGTGCAAAGGCGTTTGTGAATCTTCCTGAAGAAAGCGTCATAGGCCGAACTTTTGATACCTTTCACGATTTATGGAACAGTACAAGGGAGAAAGAGGCAGAGGAAGCTCGTATTACCGAGGAAGACTTCCAAAGCCGTCAAATGAACGTGTCTCCTTTCGTTAGTTGGTGCAAGGAATATATCTCGTTTTTTAATTTTTCAGAGAGGAACTCCGAAGATCCTGGACTCATCAAGCCCTTTAAATCTTGCGAATCGCAACAAAATGGAGCTCTTACTAACCAGGTATTCCGTGCTTCTTCTCAAATGCAAGATATAAGTGACAAGCCTCGTTTCGGTTGAGTTACGGGTATGGCCGCCCTCTAAAATGCCCAACTCAAGATATTCCAAATATCCATATGAAATATACTGCATACAGACCACAGACGTACTTGGCGCCGAGGAAACAGTCTTAGAAAGAGGTTCACCTGTCACTGACGGCCTATCAAACCTTCATATAGCGCGACAGCCGCTCGAAGCCTGATAAACAAACGCTCTTTTGCCTAGCTGAGATTCCTGGGTGTCATCGGCACTGAGTGTGCTTTCAACATGCTCTTGTAAGTGTGCAGGCGCATACTGTCTTGTGTGCACACCTGCCGGTGAAAGACAGCGGTGTTTTTTTTTAAAAGAAACATCATATTACGGAAAAAAATCATTGGACTAAGTCCGCCGACAAAAAAAACTATATCGCTATAGAAAAAACCATAATATGTCGTAACCATATTTCAGGTGTGTATACTCACTCGGAGATTTCACTCAGAATTGAATCTGCCAAAAACCCCCTGTCCAAAATATGATCAACTTCGCATTCATCTTACCTTAGATGTTCAAATGTCATCGACCCATCAGATTAGTCCGATGGAGTGCTTGAGATAATAGTCTATCCAGTAAGGGAGCAAGAACCACACCGTCCTTTTCTTCCCTGCACCGAACTGAATAGACCCGCTTTATGACTTTAACAAACCAGTTAAGGCTTTTCAAATTTTCATACGTGACGTCTTGTGGAGCTAGCATCTCTCGTAAATGCATTGGTTTTGTGAATCCAATTTCGTGCCACCAGTAGTTGGTGATCCTACACTCGTTGTAGAGGAGTCTCAACAAATGGACTGGCTCAACACTCAAGAGGCATAAGTGAGCGGAACTGCGGTATTTCATCCGCTCTCCTGAATTGTAATGCACATATGACCCGAAATTGGACAAGTGGAGGGAAACCATTCCTAGCCAACCATTAGTGTAGCTTTCTCCAAGACTCTTTCCATCGTCCCGGCTGGCTTCAGGGCAAATCTGTAGGAGTTTGTTTGGTTTAATTGGAGAAAGTTTCAGCTGCTTTGACTTGCTTAACAGCTTGACCATCACCCCTCGAATAGCCGTTAGCTCCTCCTGCGTGATGGTAAACGAGCCCGGCTTCTTTTCTATTGTAATAACTGTCTCCATGAGCTGTTCTGGTGTTGGTCTCAGAGTGGAGAGGTGGCTGGCCAGAGGGCTGAAGTAACGCGTTCGTTTCACCGCCTTGATCCAGGTTTTTATGTTTAATATCTCATTTGACGTAAAGGTCCATGCAAGGTTTCTGAAAAAGCGCCCTAAGCGGTCAAACAAGAAATCTGCCCAACCCAAGTCGCCTATATTGCTAGCATCCTTTGTGGGATCCTTGTCGAGAGTTCTTCTCATATGGACAAGAATTTTCATTTTAAGGTATTTTGTGTACCAGTCGAATTGGTCGCTTAAGACACAAACAAGCACCGCAGCCCGATGGCCTTCTACCTGCACTTTCATCTCCATGACTCCAAAACCGCCTTTCTGGGGTCTAGCATATAACTTGTCTCGTCCCACACCGCGGAATACTCGACTAATTGCTCTGTCCATTTTCGTTACCTCCTCAGGTTTCATACATTGCACCAAGTCTTTGTAAACTGTTTTTGAGCTCACAAATATCACCGTTCTTTTCGCTCGAGTTATGAGATCTAGATCAGCATACCCTCTTTGAAATGTTATAAATGGCAAATTGTCGATTTGGCCTTTCCAATCAACGCCCTTTATTGGAATACCAAAGTATTTGGTCTCGAGATTACAAATCGAAGACTGCGGGAATGGTAGGATGTGTTGGTCAAGTCCTCATAATTCAGACTAAACCCACAAAATTTAGATTTAGAAGGACTGATCTTGCTGTTGTTCATTGCTTCAAAATCAGCAATAATGCTGACTGTTTTCGCATAATCCAGTTCGTGGCCAAGGCAAATGTTCACATCGTCCGCGAATTGATACTTCATTGTTTGGAGTAGCGCGTTTTCGTATACCACTGGTATTCCTTGGAGTTTATCTAGGTGGACAAGAAATGGCTCCAACGCTAGGCAAAATAGAAGTGGGCTTAAAGGATTTCCTTGCCGGGTTCCACATCTGATAGGAAAGGGAACACCATGACAATTGTTCATGATGAATTGAGCCTCTTGGTCCGTCAATATCAGCATTAAAAAACCCGTCATTGCTGGCCCAATGCCCATCTTCCGTTAAACTGCTGCCATATATTGGTGAGATATGCGATCTTTGGCTAGGTCACTACATGCGCTGAGCACCTGTGAAGTTCCTCTCTACTTGGGTCTAGCCTAGTCTCCCGTGCTTCTGACTTAAGGATAGGGTTCGAGCCTGAGCCAGGCACACCTCGAGCTGGAGCTCAGGTGAGGCGAGGGGCGGACCAGAGGCGGACCAGAGGCGGGACAGAGGCGCACCGGAAGCGGATCGGAGACTGGCCAAATGTGGGGCCACCACACGGGGTAGGATGAAGGAATACCCGGGCGAGGTGTGACCTGTCTCCTATCCGGGACCGGGACCGGGAAGTAGTAGTTCGAGAAATATAAATAAGACCAAGCCTGACGCATTGTGTGGTTTGAAAGACTAGTTCATATAATACACAAGTGGATGTAGGTTTAGTACAGCTACTAATCGAACCACTATAAAGTCTGTTCCCGTATCATAACCTTCAGAAGGACACTGAAGTTGAACTCGGATTTTACTGCAGCAGCCGTGGGCGCATTACAACACATGCGGGCTCTGCACATACTACAAGAGCTCCGGAATACATACACACCTTGCATGATTCCCGGGGTGCAGTTTCGACCACGCGCTGGGACCGTTTGCAGCCATTCGCGGTTCTTCTGTTCTTCCATTTATCCCACTGTAGTACAAACAAGCACCCTACTCACAAAAAACACTCCACATTCTTCCCTACTTCCGTTCTCAAAGAAAAATCCAAGATCTTCGTAGTCCAACAAAAAAGTTCAACCCACTAAATCCATCCACCCCTAATACAACATTCCAAAATGCGCTCTCCATATTTATCGCTCTGGCTTTACCTAGTGCCCACTGCAATGTCCAGTGAGAGTTCCCTCATTGAGAACGCAAGCTACAAAAACTTGAATCCCCGGCCATACGACAACTGTGAGGCCAACGATCTCATCAAACTCTCGGCGTGCTGTAACGATGTCTTGGCCGACTTGGACGACTGCAAAGCCGGGGACTTGGCATGCGAATGCTGTGCGTTACAAAGCATGGATCTGGCGTGCTACAGTTTGTGCCCGGGAAACCCACTGACCAACTTTTTGGCTGTTTTGTTTGACGACTGTGCCGCGTTGAACGATGTCAATGCTTGCAATATTCCTTTTAAGCGCGTGGACGGCGACCGGCCTGCTAGTTTCAGGAACCGAAAGGCTGGGGCCGAGGCGTTGAAGAGGGCCTCTTCTTCGGTGAAGACCCAATTGGGAAAAAACGGAGCTGACGGTGGAGATGGAGATGGAGATGGAAACGACAGCTTGATTCAGAATCTCAGAAGTGGAAACAATGAGGGAAGAGATGAGGAATCCGATAACGTAGTTGTGGAGGATAACCCGGACTTTGGCTTTGACGTGCAGACGAAAATCAAGCCGAGGGTCCATTTGGTCGGCAACGCCACCGCAACAGGTATGTTTTTTTCAGAGCTTGGACACAAAGTCAGAAGGATCGGCAAACGGATGGATCGGGAAACGACTGGAATTTGGAGGCTTTTCAAATCTTGGTGACGTTAGTGGGCTACCGATTGGTGTCACAAAAAAAGTTCTTTGCTTATAGCTTCTTCCAATACTAACGATAGAACACGCGCCCATGAAGTCCTCGAGCGTACACTTGGGGCTTGCTCTAGGAGCTGCGCTCTTTGGCTCTGCTGCTTACCTTTTGTTCTGATGATATAATGAATTGATTTATGGAAGTTTCTCGTCCAGACAAGTTAGTACCTCGGATAACTTGGGTGACAAGAATAAGACTCGGTCTTGAGTTGATCACCCACACTCGAGGAGATGGAAGCTTGCGTGTGGTGCTCACTATTTTAAAGAGGCCACCATTTTGGAAACAATCTAGTCCGCAGAGCATACAGGATCGGGGTATTTTCCCGGTTGTTTCCTCACTAGAAACACCATTCTGCAGTTAATTCTTCTCATGAAGGTATCAATCAGTGACACGTAGTTTTGCACTCGCGATTGCGGGCCACTCAAGCGATTACTGTATACAATTATCTCCTCTATCAAAGGCTGTACCAATGGTGTAGCTTCCCCCGTAGGCGAGCGCTTCCCAAGTTTTTTGATGACCGAACGCTCATGTCTTGTCTGTGCCTGGGGCAAAGTGGCACCGGCTCCAACCTTCCTTCTTGGTCACCGACAACTCTGCTTGTATGCGATTCAATCAACCGGTATGGATCTACATTCTACACGAGCTTGAAGTTCGGTGCTGCTTGTGTAACATGGATGTAGTGCCTGTTGCTTTCACACAGATTGCGTTCGATACTCCCACCACCGAGACATTGGCCAGTACCACGTGTTTATCGAACTTTTCCACGCATAGCATGGATACGCTTTCGAGACAAGAATCACTGCTCTTTGTAGGCGTCGCTGCTAGAACTCTTTTGAGACGAAAATAGGTGGTCGCATGTGCCTAACAGAAACTCGATCATGGCAACATACAGCGCAAATCATGTTGCACCATCGTCCGGGTTCGAGCACCGAAATTAGGAAGTCTGGCCACTCGAGCGGGTTTCCAATCAATGACAGCTCGAGGCCCGTGGGCTTGGTCGCACAAATGGAGCACGAGTATTTCGACACGCTTAGGCTTCAAGTATTCACGCAGGGGTCACAAAGCCATTGTTTAATTGTCCTGTTTTTTCTCAAATTTTGCAATCCCAGCGCATGAGCTATGCACATTCACGCCACAACTCGAACAGACCAAGCGTTACTGGAGCGATGACTCGACTCCATCGGTCTCCAAGCATACGAGCACTGTCTATCGTGAGGAGCAAACGGCAAATCGATTCTGGCTAGTTGAGGAGCCTGCCACCCTTGAGTAAGCAATTTCATTTCCAGAAGCTGGCGGAATCTGAACTCCTAAGAGTAAAGATGGGAACGGGCTGTCTTAGAAGCTCCACTATGTTGAGGCTCTGTCCGATACAACAGTTCCAGCTAAAGTTCTCTCCTCAGTTTTTTAAGATTGAAAATTGTCCTTTCCTATCCCCAAGATCCCTGGCCTATACTCAAGCTCCCTGAATTCATTCAGCTAAAATTTGAGCAAGTTCTAGTCCTCATTAGGTGGAAACTCATGTGACTAAGCAGACAGAGAAAGTAGCTTACTCAATCCCACAACAGACCTTTCAAAGTTGGTGTGCGTGTCTCATGACGCAGAACTGCCGGGAAAGTAGAACAGTCACAAATGCGTATAGAGCTCCTAACACCAGGCGAGAATCACGCTCTTATTGTTCCTCGATTAGTTTTCAACAAGGATTCATAAATTTCGATAATCACGGAAAATCTATCCGCGTTGAGCACACCTGTAAGGCCCTAATGGCTGAAGCATCCGAGGTCTTTACTTTCAGCACATGTCTCGCCAACTTCGCCTTTTACACGAAAAGTATATCTTCCCAGAAAGCACGCCTTATAGTATTAGCCCAGACTGTCACACCCACACGCGTCTTCACGGCGAGGCAATTGGGTGCGGAGCAAATTGAAGGAATGCTGGGAGCGGAACAATTTGCCCAATGCCGGGGGCGGAACGTGACCGTCGGCAGGAACCGTCGAAATGGCACTATCGTTATACTCACCGAAGTGCGACGCAATTTCATCATCTTGCGAAGTTGTGCAACAAACCCAGCTAAACCACATTCCGTCCTCGGAGTGTACAGGTGGCCAGATTGCAAAGATCACCCTTGTTTATCCCCGAACTAAGGAAGAGTTTGCTTCTTACACGAAGCCGTGTGAGGTCCCTGACACAGGTATTTGTGGTCCTTTTACCCATCCCATCGCATATCATCATGCTAGCAACCTCTTTGTCTCCAAGGATCGAAGGATATTCAGGAAGAAGTTGAACTCCAATTGGGGGCGATTATTGACGCTGCTTGGCTGCATCCATTCTCGAGGCGAATCAAAAGTCCCTCTGATTTGAAGCATGTAAGCCAGAGACTACTTCGGGACCACAATCCGACGTTGACACGTTGGCTAATAGTAAACCTCACGAATATCAATGACCAACTCTTTGCAAGACGACGAAAGAATCACCGACAGTATAGGCAAAGTGGAAAATTTCGCCGCTTCAAAGGGAAAAACCACGCGTCTGGGACGAACTAGACTGGACTCGTCATCAATTCGATTTAATTGACATCCGGTACCCACAGAAAGCTACAACAAGGAAAAGCAGAAGATATTTTAGGTATTTGCGGGTGATCAACAGTCTCATTAGGGGCTGTGGTGATAGACTATACTTGATTGGTCGCACCGTGACCCAGTCTGTTGTCTTTGTCGCCGCGAACCTTATCTTTCTTCCGCTCTTGATTCTTTGCTGATTTTCAGCCTTCCAGTCAAACTTCTGCTTCTTCGATAAAACAGACGTCCCGTTCTTACCGAGAGGTAACTTGTTGTTGTCGTTGGGAAACGGCCTCTTGTTCGATGTAGTAGAGGAAGTGGAGGAAGTGGAGGAGGACGGCAGTTTTCAACCAGAATCACGTTCAAGCTTGGCGAGGCTTGGTTTGAAAACACCTTTCTCAGCTTTGTGGCGATTCATCTATTGCTTGATGTACAATCGAGCTTTCTCAGAAAACTCTCTTGTCAAACAGATCTCTGCAGTTTGGAACCAAATCCCCTCATCGAAACACGAAATGAACCGCTTTCCAAGCAATTCTCAATGAACATGACACTTTCACAATGAAGCTCTTCAAATAGAGCGTCTCGTGGGTACTCTCACCTTGCTCCCCCGTATTCTATCTTCTTCTCTCGATTTTTTTCTTCCTCTGTCATCCTTCCTCCGTCACCCTTCTCAGTCTTCCCCTCTCAGTCTTCCACTCACAGTCTGCCCTCTCAGTCCTTTCCCAGTCTTCCCTCTCCATCTCAATCCTCATGCGTCTCATAGATCCAATCAAGCGTGTGCTGGATACCGTCCTCAAGCGACACCACAGGCGTGTACCCCAACACCCGCTTCGCCTTCGAGATATCGTGGTACCGGGTCGCACACGTGACCTTGACCCTGAACGGCGTCAACCCAGGCTCCTTTTTCAACACCAGCGACACAAACTGCGACAAGTACCCCGCAAGCATCGCCACAGGGTACGGCAACTTGATGTTGTACGCGTCCACGTGCCCGTCGGCCTTCCACACCGTGCGTGCCAAGGTCCAAAAGTACGTTGGTGCGTCGTTGGTGACGAAAAACACTTCTCCGCCCAAAACAGGCGCGTTTTTCGGGTCGAGGATCTGCTGCGCAGCGAGAACATGCGCGTCAGCCACGTTTCCCACGTACGTCCAGTCAAAAAGGTTGTTGTTGTCGCCCAACTGGAACTTCAGCTGGCCCAAACGGGCAGCAGTCCTCAAACCGGGCACCAACTGGCGATCGCCGGGCCCGAATATCCCCGCAGGACGCAAACACACGGTAAGAAGCGAGCCGGGCTCATTTGCAGCCAAAACCGCCGTCTCGGCGGCGGCCTTGGTCTCGTTATACCCGTCCATGTGTACTTTTGGGTACGGCCACGACTCGTCGGCGTTTACCACGTTGGCGCCGTTGAAAATGACCCCCGCCGACGACGTGTATACAAGCGCTTTCACACCCAAAGATTTGGCGACCTTCAAAAGCGTGTTTGTGCCGACAACATTCACTTTATGGTAGATCTCCTGCGCCAACCCATGTATGGGCGATGCCAGGTGGACAATGACGTCACACTTCAGCAGCTTGATCGCGGCGGCCACGTCCTCTTCGGAGGTCAAGTCGCCCTGGTGGAAGTGCACGCTCGCGCGATCAAAAGTGAAGTATTTTGAGATTTTCTCGGGGATCGGGCGGATATCAAAAACGTGGATTTCAGTAGTAGGGCAGTGTATGGAAAACTGCTGCACGAGATGGAGCCCGAGAAATCCCGCTCCGCCAACGAGAAGCACAGAGTTGAGTTCAGTCATCGTTTGGGTAATGTGAAAATAGTTGGGTTCCTTGGGGTGGTGAGTGTTTGGGTATTGTTTGGGTGGTGAAGGTGTGCTCGTATAGTGGTGGAGATGTCGGAGTATAAACGAGCAGCGCGAGGCCGCGAGAAATTAGATATCAGCAGTGTTGTTATAGATACAGTATTACTAATTATTACACTTTTTTTGGTATTAGTAATATAAAAAAATTTTTCAATATTTAAAATAATTACAAATAATTACAAATAACTACAAATAATTACAAATATATGAAGTTCATGCATAGTATAGTACGACTATGCCTGCTTTTCGCCTGAATGCACCTATTCAGCTCTCATCTACTCACGCAATTTTCGATCATGGAACATTCTCGATATTATTTTAGAAATCAATTATATGCTATTCGAAACTTATTTTCGGTAGATCTCTTCATCTTCCCTTGAATCGGAGAAGCTTCCCAGATCGTTATCTAATTATGGAACTTTCTTGAGCCTGGAAACACTATATTCCAGCTCGCTTGAAAGTAGACTATTTGTCGAGTTTTAAGTCTCTGCATCGCTAGATTCTGTATTGTTCAACTCTGCATCATGTCTAGAATACCAAGTCTCTGCATCGCTGAAATCGGAATCGCCAAAACCTGGTAAATTGCGTGTAGTATCCAAAGACTCTGGTTCGCTCGTGTCCCCCAATGTTTGCGTACGACTGGTAACAAGATCTTCCACCGCGCTCGATCCTAATAAAATCAGCAAATCACCGTTTTGAGCACACTTCGTTTCGCTCGTTGTCATTGATCGATGCTCATTTTGCCTCTCAAGGCAGGATCTTTTCCTCCCATTATCCAGGTCTGGTATGTTGACGATATCAGCAGACTTCGCTTCGCCCATACAACACGTAGGTTGCTCGGAGGTGGAGTTCAGAGGTTTTAGATGATCCTGATCCTGATTATCGGCAGCTTCCGACTGTGGTAGGGGTCAAAGTAGACACTTGCTTCGTCTGTAATAATGCCTCGTCTGTAATGATAGCCAACATCTTGATTGTCTGCGGTTGAAATCTGTTTCGCTAACTATGCTCTTCACTTAAGAGAAAAGAAATTCCGAGGAAGAGGACATCGCCATCATGGACAAAAGATCTTGGGCCATTCGGAGGACAATAGAAAGCGAGCACTCGTTGCATTTGTAGTGCTCCCGAATCTGGTTCTTGACTTTGGCATTCTCTCGCTGCAAGTACCTCCGAAGTTCGCTCTCACCGTCATGGTCATCGTCATCACCGAGCTAACTCGCGTCATAAAAAAAATAAATTCAAACACGCACTTTTGTGGGTAGCTCAAGTTTTCTTTCCTTCCCTTTCGCGGCCACCCCGGAAATGGAGTTTATCGGTCACTTCGCCTTTCCTTTCAGCTTCCCCCAAGCCTTTAAACTTTCATTAAAAACTATGTAGTATTTGAAATTATTTGTAATTATTTGTAATATCGCCCCTATATTACAAATACTTTTTTAAAAATATTACAATTTGTAATAAACCATATTAGTAAGAACTATTAGTAATTATTACTAAATTTCTAATTATTACACGCGGAAATTTTGTAATTTTACATCACTGGCGAGTAGTTAGATATCAGTACAGTCTATCAGACTATACTCGGCCACCCATGTGCTCGGCCACCGCAATATCCAATTTTTTGGCTTACAATCTCTATAGCAGCGTCAAAGGCTGTTTGTGTCGGTTCATTTTCGTCAAATTGACTATGGGACATGATTTTGTCTTGCAGCGAGTCGCCTGAAGTCTGAAAACCGTCGTCGAGATTTGCAATCTCGTTTGATTGATCATCCGTATTCCCAGGGGGAGAAGAATCCTCAACATCTTCACCAATGATGTCTGCTTTGCGAAAGCACTTGATGAAAGTGTCCACTTTGAGGTTCTGCCATGAGTGGATACTCCAATAAATCGCCTTTGGTAATGCCATCGTTTTCTGTGGTTACGACCAAGAGTTGTTTCTTCGTGACTAAAATCCAACCAAAACTCTTTGTATTGAGCCTTGAAAGAACTTATTGTACCTTGGTCCAATGGCTGCAATTAATGGCTGCAATTGGGAAGGTGTTGGTGGGCAAAAAACGCACCGTGTACTGGAGTGCTTGTGTCGATTTGAGTATTTTCATCACTGCCTTGTGCCCACTAAAATTGTCTAATACTAAGTGTACTTTCTCTCTCATCTGATAATTTGGGTATAAGTCTTTACAAGAATATTCGGGGAAAAAATATAATATTGAAAAGAGTCCAGGTTTTGGAATGTCCAACTTTGTGCGCGAGATGGTAGACATTCCGGTATCAAGAAAAGGTTTAGTAATCGGCATAGTTTCAGATCTGTCAGTCGCAAGCAACAAGAGAAACTTCCACCAATACAACCGGGGAGGTTTTTGGAAATTTGCCCAGCGGCTCGTCCCAAAAGACGATGGGAAAAATTCTGGAGGCAACTCCACAAATACGAATGGATACAGCACAAAGAGTTGAAAGCTTTCCATCATTTTAAAGAGTCTGATGTTCCGACACAAAGACCCCAATTACAGGCTTCAAATGTCATTTATGCCTTGAAAAGGTAGATCTGACAGGTATGTTCAAGCATCTTTACAGCGAATGCAGCTGCACGAAATCCTGGTGGAATCAGTTAGGCATGACATTGCCCATGAAATTGAATTCGATGTTGGCACCATTGAATCATGAGTACGAAAATATGCGCAACCTCAATTGGCACGTGGAGACTGTTCGCCGAGTTTATTGTTCGAGAAGAAAGGATGCGGAATCGGGCATTGTGCTTCAACCACTTCTGAGACGCAAGTTGAAGAAGTTCTTGGAGCATACTCGGGTCAGAATGGACTGACACGACCTGCAGAAGCGGAGAGGGTAAGGAGGAGAGAGTAAGGCTTGGGAAAGTCGGGCTCTTTCACTACTCAGTGCCTTTTCCAAAATGTATTATAGGTTTTTCTATAGGGGTATAGATTTTGTAGCTTCAGGTGGGAGCCCCGTATAATACAATAGATTCTTTTAAAAAAAAAAGTAGAAAGTTCTTCGCAAACCAAGTACCATAAAAGATGCTGCTTGAGACACCACGAGATACAGCGTTAAATCTAGAAGGTACGAAAGTGTGACAAGTTTCATGAAACCGTAAAAAGCCCTGCTGCCTGTTAGGGTAGGTCAGACTATCCTCCATTGCTTCCCAAGATTTTATGAACAAAGAAAAGATTTACACCAAATAAGGTTTAGTCCTGAGTGCAAAGGGATTGGGACCAGCTTGTACACTTCACGAATGAATGGTAAGGGATTCCAAGAATAATGATGAGGGAATGTCCTTCGATCACATGGGTAGACCTCATCATCGTCAGCCCCTTTCGGCCTGGAACAGGTAGAAACATATGAACCGTGATGATTTTCAGCACACTGGTGAGCGTCGCCTAGAATCTTGTGAGTGGCTTCGAATACCATTTGACTGGCTTGACGAATCAACCATTTCCATCACACCGTGCCTGCTTTACAACACGTTATCAGCACCAATGACCTTAAGGTTACTAAATAGTACCCTTACCTTCTTGAGACAGGTAAGTTGCAGATGCTCCCTGAGTTCTTACGAAACTTCATGAGAAGCTCTCTGTTGAAAGCGGGAGAGAATAAAGTCAACTATCTTGATGACAAAGATCGGTTCAAGGAAGGTTCCGTGGTATACCACAACACATTCTGTCCGCAGTGAAGGTGGAAGAGAAGATATTCTCGAAGTCCTTTATCAGATGTTTTTCTCAGATTTTACAATGGAAATAAATGAGACTGTTTACATGGAATGTCGCTCAGTAGCTCGAGCACTTTTCCTGGATGTATTTCCAGAAATACCAGATTTCCCACACAGGAAGGGTACGCGCTTTCGCTTAGGAGATCCAATGCTTGGATCGCGCCAGATTCATTGTTTGTGCTTTCCGGCTGTATGAATGTCATTAAGAACATGTCTTCGACTTCATACCAGTAACGAGTTGCATCGTAGATACATCGTAAATTTCGTCAATGTTAACGGATTTTCGTTATCTTAACTACGGTAACGACAGGCCCTTCGTTAGTTATAAAATCGTAAAATTCTACGACACACTTACGATTTTGCGGCGTATTACAGTAAAACCACGTTAAGTGAATACAGGCAAACCTCTTTATAAGAATGTTTCTTCCGCGCCAAAATTTTAAAAAAACTATCGAGAGTGCCTAAAACCCCGTACATTTATGGTCGATGTGCAGTATTAGTCCTTGTTGTGATGCGACCACAGCTGCTGCAGAAAACTCAAGTTCGAACTCAGCATCCTCTTGGAAGAGTGGATACTGTGCACTACCAAATTCAAAGTTGCGCACGTCTTGAGCAAAGCTCACACGAGCTTGCTCATCAGAGACAGTAGGACTGAGAGAGGTTTCTGTCAGCATAATAAGTTTACTTGTTCCAGGCTTTATAGTGGTTCGGATAGTGGCTGTACTAATCCTATGTCCACTTGTGTATTGTAAGAGCTTGTCTAGTTTTTCAACTCATATCATGAGTCAGACATAGACATATTTATAGTTCTTCAGACTAATGAAACAGACCCGGCTTATAGGAAGATCTACCTCCACTTGGAACAGGGGGCTTCTACCCCGCACTAACAGGAGGGTCTATTTCACACAGACAATGAGTAGTCATGGACAATGATCAAAGACGGACAATAGTAGATCCACCTCTGTACTTCACTCCTTACCCGAGTTCCAGCTCGTGCCTCGCTCAGGGTCAAACCCATTTCCTCAAGTCAGGCGACCAGGAAATTGAGATAGGCTCAAACAGA
>JAKTWD010000658.1:0-32629 GCA_030581935.1 Metschnikowia corniflorae
TCCGGTGCACAGGTGCTTTGCAGACCGAAAAGAGTGTGGTCGCGGTATCCGGAGGATACATCAGAATATTGAGCCAGGATGCAAAATATATAAATACGGGGCATTTGCTGGCTGCACTTCTGTTCCTTTCTGACACAACTTTTTCTAGCTCTTTTGAAGCTTTGGTTCTTACTTCTGATTGCTTGAAACTATACTATTTGATAGGATTTTTGACCGCCAACTGTCAAACCCAAAGTATTAGAGTGACTTTACCAGAGTACCTTTACTAAAGACCTTCACTAACGGACCTTTAACAAACAAAAAATGGTTCTAGATTCCCGCCATGCTGGCCACCACCACAGCGCCGGCTCGAAGTATGGCTATATCATGTCCTGCGCAACCTTGCTATCTGCACTTATCCTTGTGTTATCTCACCACATCTGGCTACGAAAGTGGCGGAAGCACGGTGTACCAAACCATAAGTCGATTTGGGCTCGCTTGGGCTCGCCTTCACCTGTGTGGCTCCATGTCCTAATGTGGGTGGCTGTGTCTCTTGGATTGTCGTTTTACAAGGTGCACCCCATCAAAGACTATGTGATAGTCGCCAGGCGTTTTGGTCGTGTCGGTTTCTACATGGTTCCATTTGACGTGTTGCTCGCCCTTCGGCCCTCTTTGTTGAGTACATCTTACCTCGAATATATTAAGATTCACAAATGGATCCTGAGATACATTTTGTTTTTGGTAGTCATGCATGGCGTGGGCTTTTTTGTGAGATGGATCAGCAAGGGAGAGCTCTGGGTCAAATGCATTATGATCCTCAACTTGTTGGGCATCGTTGTATTTTTTCTATGCTTGGCGCTTGCGCTCGTCTCTATAGGACCCATTCGGCAGCTTTTTTACAAGTTATTCTATGTTCTTCACAACATCACCGTTGCCTCATTCACAATCGGGAGTTTTTTTCATGCTCGCCCGGGTGTCACCGATGCTGTCATAATCACCATGTGTATGATTGCCTTACAATTATATCAGCGCATCCGCAAATCACACCGGGTGTCGAAAATCGACATCGAAGACGACACTCTGTCTAGTCTTCGTCTTTTGCGTATACCCAAGCCTAGCAAATACCCCGAGGACTGGCTGGCTGGAGCGCACACCAGATTAAGCTATCCGCTCAGTGATTTCAGAAGCTGGTTGTATCCTTCGCATCCTTACACAATTGTTTCCCTTCCTGGAGACCCAACAATCGACTTGATCATCAAGAAGAGCCACAATTTCCAGGTTGATGTTACAAGAGACTATACCATCACCAGTCCCTATGCATCGCTATGCATGCCTTTCTTCGAGACTGCGGAAAGGGTCGTGATCATTTGCGGAGGCTCCGGAATATCGTTGGGCGCTCCCATATTCCGCTACTTAAATACTAATGCCTCTGTGCACTCGGAATTGCACTGGTGTACCCCAACCAAAACAGACACTCACGTTCTCCACAACTTAAACTTGGGACATCAAGCAAATATTTATATCACAGCCAAGCGTCCAGCCACATCTGAAGAAGAAGACGGAATTAGTCCTCGTGAAGCATTATTGTCCAAAGGCCGGTTCATCGAATTACAGCCCATTCCCCAGGAAGGCGGAGATTCACTCGAACAAAATTCTGAGCTTAAGAGCGACAAAGGGGATGAAAATGAACAAATGATCAAATTCCACACTGGTCGGCCGAACCTTGAAATTGTGTTCGACTCGCTTACAAAGGGCCAAGACTTACGCAACAACTGGATTGTTGTGTGTGGTCCAGATTCAATGGTTACGAATGCTCAGGAATGGGGTAAGGATCATGGGGTGCAGGTATTCCTGGAGTTCTATAATTTCTAAGCGATAACACCTATACCGTGTTTCGATAATCAGGGCGATTATTTATTAATTTGTTTTACTACCGAGAGACATTCGTATATGTAGTTACCTCAAGCTCTGCGAAATACTTCTTGTGACCCAGAAATGAGGGAGCCCGCGTACTAGCCTGCAAGACTGACTTAATGGTCACATCAGTTGGCAAAGCGTAGGCTCAACATTGTACCTTTATGTATATTGGCGAAAAACTCATAAATTTACCCAGCAAACTTTGTCATACAATTGATCAAAAAACATTTGAGCTCGCACTCAGGTTTGAACTAAGGACCAACAGATTTGCAATCTGCTGCGCTACCACTGCGCCACACGAGCCGAATGTCAAAAATTTGTTCACGATCTTATATATGAAGCATTTCAAACGTTTACAAAAGTTATTGAACTCGGTGGTCTCCCCCTATAATACAAAGACAAATACAATTGATTCTCAAAAAGAAAAAATGGCCCCTATCGACGCGGATTCAAGTTAAGAAAAAAGGATGCGGAATCAGGCATTGTGCTTCAACCACTTCTAAGACGCAAGTTGAAGAAGTTCTTGGAGCATACTCGGGTCAGAACGGACTGACACGACTTGCAGAAGCGGGGAGGGTAAGGAGGAGAGAGTACGGCTTGGGAGAGTCGGGCTCTTTCACTACTCAGTGCCTTTTCGAAGAGTCAGAACGGACTGACACGACTTGCAGAAGCGGAGAGGGTAAGGAGGAGAGAGTAAGGCTTGGGAAAGTCGGGCTCTTTCACTACTCAGTGCCTTTTCCAAGATGTATTATAGGTTTTTCTATAGCAGTATAGATTTTGTAGCTTCAGGTGGGAGCCCCCTATAATACAATTGATTCTTTAAAAAAAAAAAAGATGTGTTATAGGTTTTTTTATAGAACTTTATATTTTCTAGCTTCAGGTGGGAGCCCCCTATAGTACAATTGATAATTTAAAAATTAAACTCATGAAGCCTTGAAAGTCCCAGATTATCATCTTATCATTACATTTCTTTGTTTGCCTGTATATCACTAATTCAGTTTACGCCTCGAATCTCCTAGTGTTGATAGAGAGAAGAGCCCTGACTGTGATACTCATAGTATGCTATATATATTCTTTAAGGAATCAGTTATATTTATTTTAAAAGGCCAATTGTCTCAGTTTCCGCCAGATCGAAAATTTACCCGCTCAGCATTAACTATTGTGGGGTGACATTGGTGTGGGGTAAATTCGCGATCATTGTATATATAGTGGCGCGCTTTTACGACGTAAATTGACTTCGAGAATCATTCTGGCATCACTGTGTTATCAGGCAATCATATCCAAAAATAAGATATCAAAAATGTCCGCATTTGCTAGCTCAAACTTCAAGTCTCTTGACTATGACTCGTTTCGGCCCCAATATCCTCCCTCCTTCTATGAACTTTTGATCGCATTCACTGGCAAATCGAGGCTCAACAATGTCATAGATTTAGGTTGTGGCACTGGTGTCGCTTCGTTTCCTTTGTTGAACTTTTCTGACAATGTGATTGGTTTGGATGTGTCTCTGCTGATGATTGAAGGAGCACAATCGCTCAAGAAAAGTCGATTGCAACAAATGCAAATCGATGACGAATCACGTATCGAATTTAAAGTAGCAAGTGTTGAATCGTTCGAGGCTCCTTCTGAGAGCTTTGATCTAATCACAGCCGCTGAGTGTATTCACTGGTTTGAGGATTATGATAGCTTCTTTGCTGCTGCGGCCAGGCAATTGCGGCCAGGTGCCACGTTGGCTTACTGGTTCTATGTAGACCCGTTGATTGTGGATTTTTCAGGTCCTTCAAAAAATGATATTCCCAAGAAGGACATTTTGGCAAGAGCTGCAGAATTATATGATGAGATGGTTTACAAAGATAGAACTCTTCTTGGCCCCCATTGGCAGCAGCCTGGGCGCTCTATTTTACAAGACAATTTGGTCAAAGTTGATAATCACATCCCAAAAGAACTCTTCACTGACATCACAATCCGCAAGTATTCTCCGAGTGAAAATAAAGTTTACAAGAGCGATGATTTGAAGTTGGAGCGCCAGGATATTTCCTTGCTCGCTTACACAAAGTACATTTCAACGTTTAGCTCCTTTCACAATTACGAGGAAGCTACTGGCAAAGGACAAGAGCTATTGGACTCTTTTTTGGAGAAATGCGAGAAAGACTTCGGCTGGGATCGAGAGGACACTAAGTTGAGACTCCAGTGGAACGCTGGATACACATTTATGAAGAGAAAATAGGAACTTGAAATATTTACAAATGTGATGATATCTGTGGAAACTTGAATCGTTTGTGGAATCTAATGTGTCGCAGAAGTAAACTGGACTGACTGCTGCTGCGTGTAACCTTAAAACTCTTTACGCAAACCGCTCTTTAGTGGTTGGAAGCTTGGCGTGATACTTTATCACCGGATAGAACATTTCTTTCTTAGCTTTTTGTGATCATTGAACCATTGCGTTTTCATTTTTTTTTTTTTTTTTTTTAAAGAAACATCACTTTCTGTTATCTGTCAGAGAATTGTTAGATTGCAGCAGGCAACGTCATCTGCAGGGTTATCATCAAGCGATAAGCTGCGACGAGCGGCAAAAAAGAAAATTAATTTTTACTTGCAAAAATTGGAAAAATCGCAAAGACACCTAAGTGGAAAGATGCGTTAGCTTTTCGCTCACGAAGAGTCTTCCTCAAATTTTTTTACCTAAAAATTTCTATTTTAGCTGAGGTTTTAGCTGAAATTTGGCTAGAAAGTTGAGTGCGAGCACATTTGCTTCGCAAGATGAAGACGAGAGAGATGACGGATGGCGAGTTGCGAAATACACATGTCTGTACTTAACCCAAATACATCGGCAAATGTGCTCAAAACTGAGCCATGTGCTTCAAAATATAAATTCGCCGAGCTCAAAATGCTCAACTCTCCTGATGTTGCCTATCAGCTGCCCATGGCGGTGATTGCCTTAGTGGACATGAATGCATTTTTTGCACAGTGCGAGCAAGTTCGCCTTGGGTATACTTTGGATGATCCAGTGGTTTGCTGCCAATGGTCGTCACTTATAGCGGTTTCGTATGCAGCTAGGAAGTTTGGAATTGGCCGCATGGACACGCTACAGTCAGCGAAGGATAAATGTCCAGGGCTCATAGTGGGCCACGCAGCAGTGTTTCAAAAAGGCGAAACCCACTGGCAATACTTAGACAAACCACCAAATCAGGCAATTCACAAAGTCAGTTTGGACCCTTATAGGAGAGAGCTGCGGAAAGTGTTCAAAATCTTGAGTAGAGAATGCGACTTGGTCGAGAAAGCAAGTGTCGATGAGTGCTATATGGACCTTGGTCGGCTAGTCTACTCCAAACTCCTAGATCTATTTCCTCATCTACTGGACTTGGGTGAGGATGATAGCTTGCCGCCAGTGCCATCAGAACTTCCTTCCGAACTTCGATGGGAGGGAAAGATCATTCCGACAGATGGGGAAGAGTTCAATCAGAAAGACGAAGCTTTACAAGTCAATTACACGAAGATGCGAGAAAAGAAAAGTATATCAATCAAAGAAGGTGAAACGAGCAGAGACGACTTTGTGACAATATCCGACTGGGACGATATCTGCTCACTCATTGGGTCTCAGTATCTTTATAAAATCAGACAAGAAGTGTACAAAGAATTGAACTACACCACATCCGGAGGCATTGCCACCACGAAAACCGTTGCTAAATTAGCAGGCGGCTTTGTGAAGCCAGACTTTCAAACCATCATTCGACCAAAAGCCATCAATGCTTTTCTTCACAACTTCGAATTGTCAGATATTACACAAATGGGTGGCCAGTTGGGTGAGAGACTCCTCAACAAATTGATGCCCCCTAATGTTAAGCATTCGATATCACATATCAGGAACAACTGGTCTATGGAACAATTGAAGATCGAGCTTCCAGATGAGCCTGCGGTGGCCGAGCGTGTTTATGAGCTTTGCCACGGCAGACATTGTCAGGAGATCAAACAAAGAACTGTGGTCAAATCGATGATGTCTCGGAAAAACTTTCTCGAACGAGAGCCTGTGAACACAATCAAGGACTGCTACGACTGGATAAGGGTATTTGTGGGTGATTTGTACGGAAGACTCATAGAGTTAGATGATGAAAATTTGAACCTTTCTCTTCTGCAGAAGCGGGGAGGAGAAAAGGAAAGAATATACAGACCAAGGACGGCAAGCGTTCAAATCATTACCACTTCATGGTCCAAAATGTCTCGCCAAACCCAGTTCCCTGTGGTGAAAGATCTTGACAAGTTCAGGACCACGTTGGAGCTGACGGCATTCCGTTTATTGTGTGAACTTATGGACAACTCAAAACTCACCGATAATGAGATTAAGTATCGGAACCTAAGACCCGGAGACGAGCATTTGGATCAGGTTGCTACACCGGTATTGGCGAATATGGGAGTGGTGATAACCAATTTTGTCACGACTTCTGACGCAAATCTCATTGACTCTTACAGTACAACAAAACGAGAAAATTCGAATGAGCAAGAAGACATGAAACGCCTATTCGACGAGGTCAACAATAGCTCCAGAAAAGAGAGCGACGTACAAAAGCAGCCCAAAAATGTGACAAGAAGCAATTCCTACATTAAGAAGATGTTCGAGGATTTCGAAAGTGAGAACAACCCGACTTTCAAAGTTGAGCAGGTGGATATAAAGCCCAAAGTCGAGTTTAAAGAGGACAAGGACTATGTCAAGAAAATGTTTGAGGACTTTGAAACCAGTGTTATGGTCGAAAGAGCTAGTACATTGAGCCCGAAGAAGCGGCGCACACCCGAAACAAGCCCAAGGAAAGCTCGCTCCAGAGATTTCTCGAACTCTCTTGAACACAAGGGCAGTGATACTAATGAGCAAGTTCAAGAGATGAGCGGACAAAGCAAGCCGAGCCTTAAGAAGCAGAAATCTCACCCGCAGGATGAGTTTTTGGAGAAAATGATTAAAACAAGGCGATGCTCAAAATGTAACACAGATATCGAGGACGTGTTCGAACACCGTGACTTCCACTTGGCTGTGGATTTATCTACGAAACTCAACGGAGGAGCTCAATCAGTCAGCTCGGGGAAGAGAAGATCACTAGCACAATCAAAGTTGCCTTTTGGCGGGTCCGAAAGGTGAGTGTTTGACAAATGAATACATGTAGTTAAAACTTGAATTCTTTGTTTCCTGTAATCAAAGAGTCACTTGATCAGAAGTTTGAGTCCATACTCTCCACACTAGTAAATCTTTAAGTAGCTACGCTTTTGGGCGCGCATACAGCGCCAACCTCGGGCTCCCTGGATGTGCCCCACAAAATACATCCAATAACATTTAATTGATTTTCCTACCAAAAAAATTGATTATGTTTAGGCCAAATCCAAATTCGTTGCCATTTGCAGACGCTGCAACTATCGGTATGTCATCTACACTCACCTCACCAGCGTATGTGGTAGCAGTATGTAAATAGACGTCCTCTACTAACTTTTTCAGTGAGAGCGAATCAGAAGGATAATTACTTCAGTTCAACACTAAATGGACAGTTGCAGGATGTTTTGAGAATTTTCAAAGGCCAACGTTTCGTGAACTCACATCCAGAGGAGGTCGCCACCCTCGGCAAAACGATCTATTACTTGGTTACCACCGTATTTGGAGCTCGAACCTTGGGCGAGGAGTACGTTGACATTTTATACGTTAGCCGCTCGGGGAAGAGATTTCCGAGACTTTTGAACAGAATCCTCTTTGCTGGCAGCTTCATAGTTTTACCATACTTTGTGACTAAACTTGTGAGAAAGTTCAAGTCTCAAGGCGAGGAATCAGGGTCGTGGGTAACCAAGATACTTATGTCATACTCAAGCTTGTTGGACACCATAATGAACATACACGTGGCTTTATTTTATTTCGAGGGTCTGTTTTACTCGATCTCGAAAAGGATATTTGGCATGCGATATGCGTTTGGGCATAACAAAGACCAGAAAGATCTTCAAGCAACCGGTAATTACTCAGTGCTTGGAGGTATCATCTTAATGCAATTTTTTTTGAAGCTATTGATGAAATTGAATCAATACTCAAGCGCCAGACTCAAAGATACGAGTACTGAGAGCCAAGAGGGACCTAGACCGGCGTACTCGAGCTTCACAAAACTTGAGCAACTAGAAAAGATCAACACCTACGTCAGTGAAAATGAAGAAGCTTTGAAGAAATTTACGATCGATTTGGCAGACCCAACCCAGCTTCCCTACATTCCCACCAATTCGCGGAGTTGCATGTTGTGCCTTTCACCCATGGTGAACCCATCAGCGGCAAACTGTGGTCATTTTTTCTGTTGGAGCTGCATTGTGGACTGGATTAGAGAACACCCAGAATGTCCGCTTTGTAGACAGATATGCTTGGAACAGAATCTATTACCGCTAAAGTGAAGTGGTGAAGGAATTGGAAAGAGTCACGTGGCACAATTTGACGTGTCGCTGAGCCGAGGCCTATCTCTGACTACAAAGTAACTCTATAGTCTACGTGAAGCAAAGCTGGTTTTTGCTAACACATGTGTCGTATCCCCTGATGGCCAAAAGTGTGAACATGCCAAATGCAAAACAAACGCGAAAGTGTTTATAAGCCGTGCCAAACTCACATCGAGTGATTCGTTGGAGAGATGGTAATCGATTGTCTATTTCACACTGATGCAATCAATATAAACTTAATAGTCAAATAGAAGATTCCAAAGTTATTTGTTTTTTTTCTAGGTAATAACGTGTACTCAAAAAAACATTTATTGCAGATCAATGCACGAAGTGGGACGCAACCTGCACTAGGGACCCAAACAGTTTCTGTGCGAAGGCTAAATTTGGTAAATGATACCCGTGAATTTCTCGTGAGTTAAAATCTTCAGACATGAGCTCTCGTGGCTTCTCGCTAGAGCACTCGACTGACCCTACAGCACCAAGCAAATCTGAAGTCAGTTTGGGAGAGCCCTACTCAAAGACGTACAAACCATCTCGAAACAACTGGGCGTCTAAGCTAAAAAGCCAGATTGGGAATCTTGCAGAGAGTATTTCCGATGGCGTGCTCAACAACAAAAAGGTCTTTCTTGTCATTGCTGTCTTGTGTTTTCTCTCGCTTTTCACATCGGCTCCGTTTATACCCCACTATTTCACCAGAGGCGACCCGAAGGTAGTTATAATCCTAGCCGCGAATGAAGGAGGAGGTGTCTTCAAATGGAAAGGGCCCCAAGAATGGTCCGTAGAGCGTTCCTCGATCGCCAACAAAAAGCAATATGCGAAGAGACACGGATACGGATTGACGATAAAGGATATGACCGTCAAGAAGCGATACTCCCATGAATGGAGGGAGTCTTGGGAGAAGGTGGATATTATGAAACAAGCCATGCGACAATTTCCCAAATCCGAATGGTTTTGGTGGTTGGACTTGCACACCTTTATCATGGAGCCTCATTTGCTGTTGGAGGAGAAGTTTTTGAATAATTTGGAGAACGCTACATACCGCACATTGGACACATTCAACCCACTCAACATTCCGTTAGAGATTCCCTACGTCGACTACACATCGCTGATAGATATGATCATCACGCAAGACTGTGGTGGCTTTAACTTGGGCTCATTTTTGATGAAGCGGTCGGCATGGTCCGAGATGATGTTGGACATGTGGTGGGACCCGGCGATATACGAGCAAATGCATATGCAATGGGAGCACAAGGAACAAGATGCGTTGGAAACGCTATATTCCGTACATTCATGGATCCGTGAACGAGTAGCTTTTTTGCCTCTAAGGTCTGTAAACGCATTTCCACCAGGGGCATGCTCTGATATGGCCGATGACCCTCAATTTTTCTACCAAGAGGGCGACTTCGTGATTAATATGGCTGGGTGCGAGTATGGGAGAGACTGCTGGGGAGAGATGGAACACTATAAGGCGTTGTCTAAGAAGCTTCAAAAGTGGTGGAGATTCTGGTAGAAGTTGCTTGAGACAATCTTGAGCAGATTTACTATTATTCGTAAATGGATTATATATAGAATGTAACTCGTCTGATCTCCTTGTTGATTAAGACGTAGGAGAGTCGTGATCTCAAACTGCAATACAATATCTCGAGCAGTTTATGATCTTAATTTACCGACCATGCTGTAATATTCTGCTACACTCTGAATTCTACTTTATGTATATTTCACTGTTTTTATGTGCTTTTAATTTTTTGATTCTGACGTTTACATCCACTGACCTTCAGTTGCAGCCTGCGGCTGAAGGTTGCGAGACCTGAACCCCAAAGCGGCTTGCAGGGCTGCCCGCGCAGCATGCTCACGTGACCCGGGTCAACATAACAAGAATGGTAAGCGTCGAGCCTCTCTGCAGATATAATTTATAGAAAAGCAAACAGCTGCGGCAAAATGTCTAATTTCTGGCTTGACGACAATGCATTCCGCACGGACAATAGCCAGGGCACAGAGGGCCAATTCACTGATGATCTTTTCGAAGACGGCCCTCAGCAAAATGCCAACCAAAATATCCAGCAGGAAGAACCTCCATTGGATACAATGTTCAACGACCAAGACTTTCTGCAATTTGGCGGAGCACCGCATCCAAAGCAGACACCCCAGGCAGCATTTTTAGGTAATAGCTCGCTGATGTTTATGCGCCAGGGAGAGAATGTGCCTCAGTTCCATGCACAGAGCCCACACATGCAAAACGCTTCACCTCAGATTCCTCATTCTCAGCCTCAACAGCAGCCTCAGCAACAACAACAACAAAACCAGCAACAATCGATACTTGACCAGTCAAAACAGGAGCAACTCATGAAGATGAGGCAGCAGATTATGCATCAACAAATGCTTCAGAGACAGCAACAGCAGGGCCAAATTGACAGCAGACAAATGCAACAGCAGATGCCCGCAGGCACGCCCAAATACAGCCTTGGGCACACTGAAAATCTAGGAAATGTCACGCAAAGCCCGGCAAAGGTGCCGCAACAGACTTATCTGAACGTAAATAACTCTGGAATGTCACCACAAGTGGTGAACAGCCCGTCAGTAAACTCGCAAATTGGGGCCAGGCTGAAGGCAATTTCCATGGAGTCGACGCCACGGTCCATAAATGCTCTCCATGAAGCTGCCCCAGGTCAACAGGGTCTCGGATTGAAGCCGAGTCCGGCTCAGATTGCACAGTTACAACTTGAGCTCTTCCAGATGACACTTGGCGACTTTATGACCCGTAGAGGAACACCCATCACCCAGGCACCCGTAGTGAACAACAAGAAGATCAATTTGTTTGCGTTGGACATTCTTGGCCGCAAGATTGGGGGTCCCCAGGCTATATTGAGACACATTCAAATGCTCAGCCAATCGTCTCCGCAGATCACCGAGTGGTCGACTGTTTGCCAGAGATTGGGGCTATTTGAGGGCGTCGACGCGCAAAATAACGTGAACGCTCGGCTCCAAATCGAAAAGCAATTGGGCTCGTGCTACTTGCTGTACATTCTCCCGTATGAGCAGTATCTTCTGACAGAGGAAGGCCAGAAGGATATTAGTGCCCGCAGATTGCAGTTTCAGAGACAACTTATCGCGCGTTTGCAACAACAACAGCAGCAGCGAAGTGCACAAGCGCCGCAACAAGAGATGAAACCGCAAATGCAGCAAGCCCCTCGTCAGCAGCAAGTGGCTCCAGGTCAGGGACAGCCGTCGTCACAGTTTGAGCACCAACAGAGGACTCAGCAACAGTGGCAGCAGCAACAACAACAACAACAACAACAACAACAACAACAACAACAACAACAACAACAACAACAACAACAACAACAACAACAACAACAACAAGAACAACAACAACAACAAATACAAGAACAACAACAACAACAAATACAACAACAACAACAGCAGCAGCAGCAACAGCAGGCAAGAGGACAACTCGCCAAAGCACGAGCCCATCCAACGGGAGACGTAAATGGAGGTATCAATTCACAAACACAGAGTCAGTTCAAATCGCCAAGCATTCCGTCACAATCGCCACATCATGGAGTGATACCCACCCCTCAAGCCATGGGGATACCCAGCCCATCCACTTCAGTGATAAACTCGCAAAGAAAGCTCTCGCAACAGTCTACTGCCAACAATACACCACCACCAAGTATACAATCTCCTCATTTACAGCAGATACCAAGGCAACGGGCAAACAGTGTCCAACGCCGACAATCTTCTGTGGGCGGGCACTCGCTTAGCCAAAAGCCCGAGACTCCACTGCAAACTGCCCTTCAGGAATCGAATGGGAATGCTTCTGGGAAACCCAACACGATCAAGAAGTATGAGCCGATTAAAAAGCAGTCGAGCTCATACGGTGACTGGATCCTCAAAAGCGTCTCTGATCTAGGCGATGAGATCGAACTTACAAAGCCGGTCTATTTGTTTGCCCCCGAGCTTGGATCACTAAATATACATGCTCTTGTCATGTCATTGAGAAACTATACACGCAATGATCCGGGAGAAGCCTCTTCGGCCCTTAACACACTTCTCGTCACGACAACAGACCCAAGCTTCGCTTTCAATTTGACAGATGCACCGGAGCTTTTGGATGCATTGGTGGGTATGGGACTCAAGGTATTGGATCAGATTACCACACCGGATGCGGCCACTTCAGATAACGACTCTGTGAGCCAAGCTTCAAACAACAGAATCGACTCCATCTTTGACAACTACGTTGATAGAAACGAGTTGAAGGGGGAAGACATCGTGTATGTCGTCGACTCACTCACGGGTGAGCTCATCGAGGATGACGAGTCTGACATGGAAATTGATGATATATTTTCTCCGAACCCCGCCCAAGAGCGCGAGGAAGATACACACAGCAGCCTGGCAGAGATTGAACAGTGCAATCTTCCTGACTTTATGGCAGCATTGCAAGAATTCAAGTATGAAAACAAATATCATTTCAGCAAGGCCCAGACTAAGGGTGCGCTAGACGATCTGATTTTTCTTGTGGACAATCTAATCACCATCACAATGACTTTGAGAAATCTTTCTTTCACAGAGCAAAGCTCCAGGTGCATGTCAGGCAACACTGATTTCAGAAAGCTAGTGTTCAAAATAGTAAGAGAGATTGCCACACGGCCGGAGATATTCGTTCTACAACGAAAGAGGCTATGTTTGCTCAAGGACTGTCTTCTTATGCTCGATCGAAATGCATACTACTTGGAAATCGACTCGCTAGAAGAAGCATTTATGACCTTTTTGTTGGTGACTTCTTTTGGTCCCCCCCTCGAGGAAAGCGGCGACGACATCAATCTGAAATTCAAGATTCCGTTTGCCTCATTCGAGACTTACTCATATTTGCCTTTCAGTGTGGACGTATTCACAAAATTGTTTGTACGAGAGCCGAAAAATAGAGCCTTCTTCCATGCAGTTTTATCGGGGTCCTTGAACATACCGTCTTCACACCTAAACACTGGAGTTCTCCTGATCAATCCACAAGACCACCACAAAGTAAAGGCACTAATGAAGATCCATTTGGGTGGCGAGGGAGGCATAGCGCGAACCGGTATTTTCTTGACAAGGACTTTCAAATTACTTTTGTGCTGCATACCTTTCAGTATGACGGGCACGGAATACACAAAGTTTGTCTCACAAAGGTCATCCACCGTGCTACAAGCTCTATTTGGTGCTAAACTCCTTGTTGATCTGGTCATTTCGGAGGACCCAAATGCGCCATTCAACATGCTTCTTTGCCATTGGTTGACAAGCAATGTACAGTTGTTGCTATTTAATTTCATCAGAAACACGGTTTCCGCAATCACCGAAGCAGTTAAGTTCGAATCTAGTTCAGGCGAGCATAGGGTTTTGTCCTACGTTGCTCTCAAGTCCATGATATTGATAAATTCTCTACTTTCGAATGTGGTGATTTTGAAGAGCGCGCATGAGGAGAACGAGCTAGAACAGCCAAAAGAATTGGAAATGTGCCTCGAGGAACTTCAAAATCTTTACAGAGTCAAACCAGAGGTAGAATTTGTTCTCAATACGCTCATCGCTCCCAGCGTTGACCAAGACGTTGCTCTGGAAGTTTTACGGTTTCGTTGCTTGATGGATAGAGTAAGCAAAGGTAGCGCGAGGAGGAGATAATGCGATACCTGCATGTCGCTTAACCGGTGCTTATCGCACTCGAGTGCGAAGGAAAGCTTGACTAGTCTAGGCAATCAACAGCTTATCAGGTGGGGTAGGAGGAAGACTGCAAAATGCGCGGGAAGATTACCCCAATATTTATACAGTTTACTGGGTCATGCCTGTCTCTGATAACGATTATAGAGTAATTCTTAGACGCGTCAGTATATATACCTATCGTTTTCTGCATGTATTCTGATTTTCTCTCTAAACATACCTCAATAAATATTTTGCTATGCCGCCAGCCCAGCTCATCTCCGCTCCACCTCCGAGTGCTCCCAGCGAAAAGCTTATACCCGGTGAACATACTTTGCCAGCATCATGGTGGACCTCTGAAAAAGTGTTTGAATTGGAGAAAAGAGCAATCTTCTACAAGTCATGGTTGTTCTGCTTACATACGACCAGATTCAAAAAAGCTGGTGACTACTTCCAGTTCAATATAGCTGGTATACTGTTCTTTGTTATTAAGGCCAAGGATGGCTCTATCAAGGCATTTCACAATGTTTGCCGCCACAGAGCTTACCCTGTGGTACGGAAAGAACAGGGATCTTCGACCGTTTTGATGTGCAAATATCATGGCTGGAGCTACAATTGCGATGGTCTCTTGATCAAGGCTCCCCACTTTGAGAATGTTGAAGGCTTCAAAAAAGAGGAAAACTCGTTATTTCCTATTCACACGCACGTAACACGCCAGGGGTTGGTTTATGTCAACTTCTGCAACGATCCCGAGCAGTTGATGCCTTTTGAGGAGTTCTTCAAGGGTCTCACTGAAGAGATGGACGAGTTTGATTTCTCTGACTACGACTACCACATGTCTTACGAGCTTAAGGGCCGGTTCAACTGGAAGACATTGATGGACGGGTATCAGGAATGCTACCATTGTCCTACCGCGCATCCTGGATTAAATTCAGCATTCAGAATGGAAACATACAAGGTAGTACCTAAGACGAGGTATTGTCGTCATTACGCCGAAATTGTTAAAGAGCTCGTGGACGAGAGTCCCAACAAGAACGCAGCGGGAGATGGCACATCGTGGTTTTCGTTCGGGAAGAAGCAAGCTAAGGAGCCAGAAGTTAAGAAGAACCCCGGTGGTGATTTCAATGGTTTGTGGGTGTATTGCTTTCCCTCGAATGGTATCAATTGTTACTCTCCTGCGTGGTATTCTATCCGTGTTTTGCCTCTTGGGCCCAGTGAGACCGTCTTGCAATATGACATTTACACCAAGAAGGGCTTGCCTAAATCTGAGGCAAAAGAGTTTATTGACTTTTTGCAGTTGGTGGAGTTGGAAGATTTCAACTTGTGCGTGTTGACTCAAAAGAACTTGAACCAGGGTATATACAACTCGGGATACTTGCACCCGACCAAAGAGCAAGGGGTGTTGTACTACCAAGGTGTGGTGAGGGATATGGTAAAACAGCACTTTGAGTTAGAGGAGAAAAGAAAAGGCATAATCAATCCCGCCAGTTTTTCTACGGGTCATGTCAACGCCAGTGTCCAGGAATTAAATGAACTTTGCGACAAGCTCGAATGCGGGTCCAGCGATGGCAAATCTGACATGGACTGGTGAACTGGGGATGGGATCAATGATGAATGACATAGGAAAAAAAAGGAGTCTTTAAGAGGAAGATAGTAATAAAATTTGGATTGATTTTGTCAGTGAAGCACTTTGAATTGTTTGTGCCCATACAGCTGTTATTTACCGAATAAGCCACACAGTTTTGTTTGGCCTTGGGTCGGATAGTAGGGTTGCGGGACCAGAAATGAGAACTAGAGGAGATAGAGGTGCAATGATAAAGTGTGAATACGCATCCATGAAAGTTAAGTTTAAAAGTGATAATTGGGAGTTTCATACCTAAGAAATAAGACGATTGCGAAGATTTTCAAACACTCAAGTGAATAGCCCCAAAAAGGGAAACTCTAAGGGCCTCCAAGATGCTCGAGCATGGCCCAGGCCCGGGTGGCACGGACTGGGCAGGCTGAAAGAATAGTGTGCTGGGAATTCCGAGGCACATTTACTCGCTATATTTACTGACGGATTTACACAATCGTTCGTTAATGCATCTAGAACATCTTTGCTTTTGGTGTAGCTTCATCGATAATTTCGTTAGCTCCATAACTTTTATACTCAAATACAGGATCAACGAACTTATCTGGTATTTCATTTGATAATGAGGCTGCTCATGCTGCCCTGTTATCTAGTTATGAAAAATTAGTATAGTAAATTAGATGATTTGTATATTAAATCTACCTTTGAAGAAAGCCATTATTTGAGTATATTAGTGATAGCTTCATCATTTAAAATGAACTCAGCCCCTTATATCGCTGAAGGGCTAATCACGATTTAAGCCAGTAATAACTTTGTCATCTATATCTAAGACTTTATTTCACGACTCAAGGAGGTGTACACAAGGATAATATGGTAATTCCCTAAGGTATAAAGAACCCTCGGACATTCCACAGCTTCAATAATCCAACTGACGAATTCATGTTAACATATTTGAAAACATGTCAAATATCAAATCAGATAATATTGAAATTATAACGTTGAAGAATATGATGTTTTAGTAAGTGAAAAGTCTTCATATGTTTAGATCTTCCTCGGTTGCTCTTAGAGTGACATAGTGAGATATAAAGCCTCTCGGGGCTCCAAATATCAACACGCACCGTCCTTCCCCTCTCGCTCGTGCAGCACCGCTGTTATCACAGGATACTCACGTTTCCACGGGCTGTGTGCAGGCCACCCGCGGGCCGCTTGTGGAGTCAGGCCCTGAAAATTGATCCGAAACCCACCACTTCCTTACCAGATACACCACGAAGTGACGGATATATTTTGATTGCAGATTATCTCCTAGATTGAAGCACTTTGCATAAAAAGAACATTATTGGCAATCGCAAACCAACAAAAACGACTGCTATTTTTCTGACCGCGTTAATTTAGTCGCCAGCGAAAGTCGTCCCTACCCCACACCAAACCACTCGAATCATGTCTCTTTTTGGGGGCTCAGATTGTTCTGTAGGCGGAAATGCTGTTGCACAACTCAACAAGCACACACAACAGGACCGGTCGCTTCAGCGGCAAACACATGGGCCCATGGTGCTGGCAAATCAGAGCTTTAAGTCCGATAAGATGATGAGTCAGCGGGACTTGGAGCAGTTTTCAGGCGGGCAACATCAGCCACAAAGCTCGTTCCAATTCCAGCCCATGCGCCACGAACTCAACATGATCAACCGGAGCTCGCCGGTGCTGAAGAACTGGCTGCAGGACTTCCAATCGCAAACGGGATCTCCGATCCAGCAGGCGTCACATGTTCCACAACAGTCCAGCGGAAACTATCAGTGGGCCTCGGAATTCCAGTCTTCGTCACCACAGCAAGCCCATGTACAACCTCAGCATCAGCAGCAGCAGAGCAGAATGCCCATGTCGATGATGGGTGGTGGATACCGCCCGATGATGGGGATGTCTTCGATGGGTCAACCCATGCTGAGCATGGCGGCACAGCAACAGGCGGCGCCAAAGGAAGAAGCTGTGGTTGACTGGGACCACCATTTCCAAGAAATAGAGGAACTCAGTGATGTGGCGCAGACGGCACAGGAGGCAGAGACTGCTCGAATGACCGACGACATTGTCATCGACGACAAGTACCAGGCTACGTTCCAAGAAGTTTGGGACCTGTTGAATCTGGACCTGATCGAAAATGATTTCATCACGCAGCAGTACGAGGATTTCAAGAAAAGCCAGGATGAAACGCTTCCAGCAGACATGCCACAGTGGGAGAAGGACTTTGCCAAGTATGCGTCGACACGTGCCAACTTCGGCGAATACAAGTTTGAGGGAGAGGGACAAAACCAGTTCATCGACTTGCCCGCGGAGCACGACCCCTACGAGATCGGCCTCCAGTTGATGGAAAACGGCGCCAAGCTCTCCGAAGCAGCTTTGGCGTTTGAGGCGGCTATTCACAAGGACGCGACTCGCGTCGAGGCTTGGCTCAAACTTGGTGAGGTGCAAACCCAGAACGAAAAGGAGATTGCCGGAATCTCGGCGTTGGAGAAGTGTTTGGATTTGCACCCCGAAAACCTGGAGGCATTGATGACACTTGCGATCTCCTACATCAATGAAGGGTACGATAACGCAGCATTCGCAACATTGGAGCGCTGGATATCAACTAAGTATCCTCAGATTGCAGAAAAAGCGCGCCAGCATAATCAAGCCATTACCGACGAGGACAGGTTTACATTGAATAAGCGCGTGACGGAGCTTTTTATGAATGCCGCGCAGTTGTCTCCAGACCACGCAAGCATGGATGCGGATGTACAGATGGGCCTCGGTGTCTTGTTCTACGCACAAGAGGACTTTGACAAGACCATCGATTGCTTCAAAGCCGCTTTGTCGATCAGGCCCGACGACCCTTTGCTCTGGAACAGACTCGGGGCCTCGCTCGCAAATCTGAACCGCTCAGAAGAAGCGGTCGATGCATACTTCAAGGCCTTGGAGCTCAAGCCCACATTTGTGCGTGCACGCTACAACTTGGGTGTGTCGTGCATCAACATCGGTTGCTATAAAGAGGCCGCAGAACATCTTCTTAGTGGATTGGCCATGCATGAGGTGGAGGGGCAAGAAACTACACTCAATCAGAATCAGTCCTCCTCATTAACGGAGACTTTGAAACGGGCGTTTATAGCCCTGGACAGAAGAGACTTGGTGGAGCTCGTTAAGCCTGGAATGGATCTCAACCAGTTCCGCGGAGAGTTTAATTTTTAATTTTTTGAGTGATATGATACGAGGATATTCAAGAGGAATTTCGACCGGTCGACAAATTCACTAGCATAGTATGGACTTCCACACATTCAGTCATCAAGCGCGTTTTGGCTTGCGCGTATGCTGGTGTAACCTTAGCGGTACCGAGTCGAGGCCTGCCGTGCAGCGTATGAGTCAGCTCGCGCTGAAAAACCGAGCACTGAACATAACGTATATAGGGCTTATCTTTGGCCATTGTAAATTTGCTAGACCTCAGAAGAGTACTTCACATTTTCACCAGATCTGCAAAGTTCACTCATATATTAGAATGACGTTTCCTCTATTGCCCTTCATTTCGTCTGATGATGAGATAGCTAAATTCTCGGTGACCGGGAAATTACTTTTCCCGTTTCTGGAAATCAAACCGGTAAAGTATGCACTCAATAAGTACCCTTCGTCTGTGGATATTCATGTCGAAGCATCTGCCGCCACCGAAGCTTCTGTTGACAGCTTGATTGCAATGCTAAATGTTGGAGTAAAAAACATATTCGTCTCTGCTGCGCAATTTGACGGAATCCTTGAGGCCAACTTGCCTACATCAAGGTTCACTATTGAGACCGATTCACCTACATCGGCCCAAATTGCATCCAAAGCATCTTTTGCCGTGAGAAAAAAATTGTCACAGAATGATTTCAAAAGATTTTCTAGCAGTGGAAACAGACAGATCTTCTATAAAGGCAAGGTTTCTGTTGGCGAAGCAAACGAATTAGCCTCGTCTGGTTATATATTGGTGGTGCCAGCCGAAGAATTGAGTACCTCTGTAGATGCTGGAACATTGTTGTCTGTCTCCGACATTTTCATTTCCACTTTGACGACAGATCGCAACGACGGCCTCTACACCACTTTGATCACTACACCGGCACCGGCAAACTCCGCTTTGGGCGTTGTATACTCTTCCAAAGCATCAATCAAGGCGGCGATTGCCGAAGGCGAGGGCGTCTATCAATCACGTAAGCGCCCACAAGAGTTATGGTACAAAGGCAAAACCTCGGGGGCTACCCAAACGCTAGTAAAATTGGAGAAGGATTGCGATAGTGACACTATTAAGTTCATCGTCGAGCCTAGACCAGGCTACGGGTTCTGCCACGAGGCCAGTAACTTCACCTGTTTCAAGGACGGCGACTTTGCTGAGAGTTCCGACTCCTTTGGCAGCGGGGTGGCCAAGTTGGATCAGACGTTGGCACACCGCAAAGCGACTGCCGTAGAGGGCCTGTATACGAAACGCTTGTTTGACGACGACAAGCTTTTGGTTGCGAAAATGAAAGAAGAGTTGGACGAGCTTATTGACGCAGGCCAGAAAAAGGACAAGGACGAAATCGCCTGGGAGGCAGGTGACTTGTTGTACTTTGTGTTGGCGTACTGTGTAAAGAATGGAGTACGGTTGGCCGATATCGAGAGAGATTTGGACGTCAAGAGTCTCAAGGTCACGAGGAGAAAGGGCGATGCCAAACCGCAGTACGTGGAAACACGTGTAAAGGAAGCACCCGAACCAAAGGCATCTGAGCTTTACAAAATGGAGACTATCCAGACTCTGGGTGCGTCTGCTCTGGAGGTCACCCGTGCATTGACACGTCCCGTGCAGAAGACAGCAGATATCATGAAGTTGGTGCTTCCGATCATCAAACAGGTACAAAAAGACGGCGACAAGGCGTTGCTTGAGCTCACGGCTAAATTCGATGGAGTTGAGTTGGAAGAGCCTGTTCTTCGGGCCCCGTTCCCACAAGAGTGGATGGACATCTCCAGTGATATGAAAGAGGCCATTGACTTGTCCATGGCCAACATCGAGAGATTTCACCGTGCTCAGTTGCCCAAAGAGGAAGTGTTGACCGTCGAGACCGCACCCGGAGTATTCTGCTCGCGGTTTGCCAAGCCCATCGAAAACGTGGGTTTGTACGTACCTGGGGGAACTGCGGTGTTGCCATCGACCGCGATGATGTTGGGAGTGCCTGCCAAGGTTGCTGGCTGCAAAAACATCATTGTTGCCTCGCCCCCAGCAAGAGCCACCGGGAAGTTAACTCCTGAGGTCGTGTACGTGGCACACAAATTGGGAGCCAGCGCCATTGTCATGGCCGGGGGTGCACAGGCTATCACTGCCATGGCCTATGGCACGGAATCAGTTTTGAAATGTGACAAGATCTTGGGACCAGGGAATCAGTTTGTTACTGCTGCTAAGATGCACGTGCAGAACGACACCCAGGCCTTGTGCTCGATCGACATGCCAGCAGGACCTTCGGAAGTGTTGGTCATTGCTGACGAAAACGCCGACGCTGACTTCGTCGCGAGCGACTTGTTGTCCCAAGCGGAACACGGGGTTGACTCACAGGTTATTTTGGTTGGTGTTGGACTTTCGGACAGCAAACTCAAGGAGTTTGACGAGGCTGTTCGTCGCCAGGCAGAGGTGTTGCCTAGAAAGGAGATTGTTGCAAAGTGTTTGGCTCACTCTTTCATCCTCTTGGCAGGAAGCTATCAGGAAGCGTTTGACTTGAGTAACCAGTACGCACCCGAGCACTTGATCTTGCAAATTGACGACGCTCAACAGTACGTGCCTTCGCACATTGAAAATGCCGGCTCCGTTTTCGTCGGTGGTCTCTCTCCTGAATCTTGTGGTGACTACTCGAGCGGTACCAACCACACTCTACCAACCTACGGTTATGCTAGGCAATACTCTGGAGTCAACACAGGCACATTCCAGAAACACATCACATCTCAAAACGTGACCAAGGAAGGCCTTGTGAGTATAGGCAAGGCGGTGATGACGCTAGCTGCCGTCGAGGGCTTGGAGGCGCACAGAAACGCCGTGCACGTCAGAATGGAAAAGCTCGGGCTTCTCTAGTTCATTGGATGTACGAAGTGAACTAGGATGCGAAGTAAATAGATTTACGGCTTCGTAATACTCTCATAGACAGTCATTTGACATACTTACTCGTTCAAACGTATGTGACATAGGCAGGTCTCACAACTTGGATCCCTCCACGAAGTTTGTTCCCTGTGCAATGGACGCTTTCAAACCTTCCACAGCGATTTGTATCATCGCCTTTTCCTGTTCCGTCCCAACCAACCCATTCGGCTTTTGAAATGAAACGACCTCTCCATTTTTCAAAATCACAGGCACTGAAAAAAAATCAACACCCCCAAGGCTAGCAGATAACTCCGCACCATCGTCCACGCCAGGCAAGTAAATGTAAGCAGTGTCGGCGACAGTCGTCGATATGCGCTTGTCGGTGTAAGAGTCCAAAATGTACTCTGTGAAACGGTAGCCGGCATAGGCCATAGACAAGGTGGCAGACCCCGCCCCGTTTTTGGCCTTCACCACCTCATCACCTCCAAACTGCACTCTGTGTATGAAAGCCTTATAGTCCGCTTCAGGAATATTTTTTACTTTCGCAGAAATCGTGCTATCGTAGTGGATGAGAGGCACTATGGTGTCGCCCGAATGTCCCCCAACAACAGAAACCTTGCCCTTTAAGGACTCAGGTGCCTCACCTATTAAGTCTCCCAAAAACGTCTCTGCTCTCACAGAGTCTAGAGTGGTAACTCCAAACAACTTGCGGGGATTGAAAACCCCCAATTTTTTCAAGACCGAAGCGGCAATTGCAACCGTAGCATTGACTGGATTGGAGATGATTAAGATCGACGCGTTTGGACAAGCTTTCCCGACATTTGCAACCAAGTCGCGGATGATCAGAGCATTGATATTAAAGAGATCCGCCCTGGTCATACCCGGTTTTCTAGGAACCCCAGCGGGAATCACCACAATATCTGATCCCTTCAAAGCCTCGATTATGGCTGTTTTGTCCTCTTTGGAAGACGGTTGGTGTCCCGTAACTACTGCGGGGGTGTTAATGTGCGAGAGATCGGCGGCTACCCCACGGGCATTGACTATATCAAACAAAGAAAGATGGGAGACCTGTGGGTTCAATTTCAAAAGCATCGATAATGGCTGGCCGATTCCTCCGGCAGCTCCACAAACGGTGACTTTGACCATATTAGGTAAGACTAGTTTGTAGTATGAGGGGTGGTGTGTTTTGCGAGAAGGGTCAACGGGCTTCCGACAATTGGACCGAAGATCTTGATGATCGAATTATGTTTTGTGTTTCGAGGCACGTCGAGTATCTGCAGAATATTTCAAAGTGCTATCTCAAAGTGCTTGTTTCTGAAATACTTGTTGTCGTATTTTTCCAAAGTGGAAAGAGTACTCGTATATATGAGGACCGGCATGTAGCCCCCACCTTGTGGAGATCGTCAAACTCACATGAGCCCGCGCAGCAGCCTCGGGTTCAAATGTGGAGAAGCCAAAAGTAAGTAAGCTTACGCAGGAGGTCTGATTCCGTGATTTGAGTTGAGACCAGTTTATGGGGTTTCATAGTTCTATTTGTTTAATATACGTGCTCATTTTGCTCTAAGCAGCTAATTCATGTCTGTCTGAATACGTTTCTAAATCTCTCTTTGCAGTGATAAAGCGTGCGGGTGCCCCCGCTTATGAAGATAAGGGATGGGAACTACAACACAAGTAGAGGCGCTTCAAGCTTGGAGTTCTCTTTTTTTATTTAAGAAAAAGGAACGACCACCGTGTGACTTCACCTTCTTCATGTGTCAAGTGGCGAGTGTCACGAGTGAATGTTCAATGCAACAAGTGGCTCTTTCTACCTTGGACACATCCGCAGGAACACAGCCTCAGGGAAGTATGGACAGAAAAACGGAATGAAGTTGCAATCATGAAGTCTTGCTCATTTTAAGGCGAAGTCTTCTTTACACTCAGAATATACGATTTAAAAATTACGACACGGTCAATGAAACATTCTTGATGCTATAGGCAAGTTGATTAATCAAAGTAATTATCTATCGCGAATCGAGTGAGGCGGGATGTCGCGAGAAAACACAGTTGGCTGCGAAATAACGACTTCGTCGAGCTAGACCCCTATTTATTTTTGCGGTGCTTGGTTTCTAGTATTTACTCATTCTTTACATAACGCTAAAATATATATTCATTGGCCTTTCGGCAATTTTCACCTTTGGCCCGAAAGCACTTAATCGTTGTCTACGTAATGTGTTGAGAGGCCCAAACAGGAATACCTCATACACACATGCATCCAAGTGTTTACGAAAAAACCCTACAACATACTTTTTTAGACTATTGACTGGATCACTGTCGACGAAATTTTATTTTTTCAAAGAAACATTGCTAGATTCCTCATGTCACAACTTCAAATTCCAAAACAAAATTAACAAACAATTTAGTTCGCTGCAAGGTATCTTTGCAATGTGCTCTACGAGAGATTGACTAACAACCGAAACTTGAACCTGGTCATGCATATATTCTGACAACAGAATCCAAGAGCTTCTTGTTTACAAACAGCTTTTCTACTGAGAAATTCGTTTTGTCCAGATATCTCTCACGATTACGGTCTATAGAAGAAATTAAATTGTCAGCCTCTAAGCAAATCGCGGAGGTAGAAGGCGAATAACACCCGTGCATCACACTGGGACATTAATAGGACGTGCTTCGAGTTGACTAGAGCACTCTTGGTGCAACAGTAAACTATCCCCCATTGATGTTTTTTCGAACTTTGCAGGCCATTGTAGTTCTAGCCTCTGCGGTTTCAGCGCTTGACTGCTCCGCCAAAGAGTTGGAAAAGTATAGTTTCCAGTCGATTCATGGCGAATACACAGACTCCATAACGAGGAGCACCCCACCCACCAACGCTGTTCTCACGTGGAGTTTGGGATTGTGCAAAAGTCTTGAGAACCAGCCTGACTGCCCCAAAAACTCCGACATTTGCGGGACAACCAAGATCAAAGTTGACAAAAAAGAAGTATTGACGGAACTTATCAGCTTTAACTCGAATCTACAAAAAGAATATACTCCCTTCGAAAACGTCGGCCCCGGTCAGGAGTCTGGATTGAACATCACTTATAGAGGCGTGAACTGGGGTGACCAATTAGTAGACGCGACCATCAAATTTGTGTGCACAAAAGAGAGTAAACAGGAGCATCAGTTCAAGATTCTCACATGGAACGGCTCGTTATTCGAAGGCGAGCTTGTGACCCCTGCTGCATGCATAAACACCAATAAAGATGAAAAGAGTCCACCTAAAGACAATAAGGGATCCGACAATGGCGAATCCTGGGGCTGGTTCACGTGGATTTTCATCTTCATGGTGTTGTTTTTGAGCATCTACATTATTGGAGGTGCTTGGTTCCAATATAACAAAGGAAACGCAATCGATTTCCAGTCTGCGTTGAAAGAAGTGTTGGAGAATTTCGTAGACCTCTTGCGCGGGTTGCCAGCTTTCATTAAGGAGATTCTCGAAAGAATCACTGGAAACTCCAATAGGGGAGAATATAGCGCGGTTTGATAGACCCGGGAAATGTTCATAATTAAATAATTTTGCATTCAGAATAAAAATCTGTCTAGGCCTGAGACTGATGCTAATAGAGCCACAATTCGCGAAGCCAAATTCACACAACAGTTAGTAATCTCGTAATTCCCAGAAAAAGCGAAAGGACTCCCAAACGAGCCTATTTGAAGAAAAAATATATCGATATAAAAATTCGCAAAAACTCTTTTATCAACATGACTAAATCTGAATACGTAGACTCCCTCAAATCACTCTGCTGATGTAATACTTCCTCGTCAGAGTCAGTGCGAGTATCTAATGTGCCGAACATACGTCAATGCAGAGAAGTCTCAATTTATATTAATTCTCCCCACAAACACTTCTCCCCGTGGAAACCTCCAGGAAAAATGGCGACTGTGATTGAACGTGTCCGGGCATTGAAGCCCGATGAGAAGTTCTGCCTGTTCGAGTTTTTCCCGCCAAAAACAGACACCGGGTTCAGAAACTTGCTCGCTAGATTGCACCGAATGATGGCTTTGAACCCACTTTTTCTTACTGTCACATGGGGAGCTGGAGGATCTACCAGCGAAAAGTCGTTGGATTTGGCGGCTACATGCCAACGCGAGCTTGGGGTCACTACAGTGCTTCATTTGACATGCACAAACACGAACAAAGAGGTGATAGATAATGCCTTGATGAAGGCCAAAGAAGCAGGGGTCAGAAACATCTTAGCTCTTCGTGGAGACCCGCCCAGAACCCAGGAGTACTGGACGCCCAACTGTGACTTCAAAAATGCCATCGATTTGGTGAAATACATCAAGGAACATTACGGAGACTACTTCTGTATTGGTGTAGCAGGGTATCCAGATGGCCATGTAGATGGGGCCAACGAAGCCCAGCAGAGCCCTCGTCATGACCTTGCTTACCTTATTGAGAAGGTAAAAGCTGGTGCCGACTTCATCATCACGCAGTTGTTTTTCGACGTCGACAAGTTCGTCGCCTATGAGAACATGCTACAATCTGTTCCGGAACTCAGAAGCACCCTTCTTATTCCAGGTTTGATGCCCATCACCACCCATAAGGTATTCGTGCGTGCAACTAAATTGTCACATGCGCTGGTACCACGGGAGATTTCCAACCGGCTTGAGGCACCCGGAAACGATGACAATATGGTGAAGTCCATCGGTATTGATGTGCTCACCAAAATTATATCTGACGTCGACCGCAAAACCCAGGGAAGAGTGCGTGGATTCCACTTCTACACGCTCAACTTGGAGAAAGCAGTAGCTCATATCATCGAGAGGTCTCCTCTATTGAATCTTGTGGACCATAACCAGGCCATCGATCACGAGGATGCCATCGGGTCTGACTCCGACACAGAGGATGATTCAAAAGTCACAACCCGCAAGGCTCGTAAGAGTTTGACCGTGGAAGACGCCAGGCTTGCCTTGATCTCAGATGCCCTTCTGAAAGACCGCAAAAAACTTATCGATATCAGTTCCGGAAAGGGTGTTCTAGGCAAAGATGCCACTTGGGACGAGTTCCCCAATGGTCGTTTCGGAGACTCGAACTCGCCCGCATACGGTGAAATCGACGGCTATGGCCCTAGTTTGAAGCTTCATACACCGGAGCAGATTGTACAGACATGGGGTACGCCTGCGAGCCCAAAGGACGTTACAAATCTCTTCAAGGATTACTTATCTGGCAAGATCAGCGTCTTGCCGTGGGTGGACTCCGAAATCTCGTCAGAAACAGCATTGATCCAGGAGGAATTGTTCGAGTTAAACCAGCGTGGGTGGTTTACCTTGGCGTCCCAGCCTGCCGTAAACGCATGCTTGTCTAGCGACAAGATTCTTGGCTGGGGGCCCCCGAACGGATACCTATTTCAGAAAGCGTTTGTCGAATTCTTCATCCCGAAAGAAGACTGGGACAATAAGCTTGCCCCTAAATTGCGCAAGCTGATTGAGGACAAGACCGTGACATTCTTCCGTGGTGACAATGCAGGTAACATCACCTCCAACTTGCCTATAGGAGGCAATCACCAAAACAGCAAAACAGCCATCACGTGGGGTGTTTTTCCTGCCAAGGAGGTATTGCAGCCAACGGTGATCGACTACGAGTCGTTCAAAGCATGGAACGAGGAGGCGTTTCTTTTGTGGGTAGAGTGGGCGAGATGTTACAAGAAAGACACCAAGGCCTACCAACTCTTGCAGTCGATATATCAAGACCACTACTTGGTAAGTATGACGCATCACGACTTCACCGACGAGTATGGGCTATGGAAGTTGCTCAGTAGTGACTGACTAGAGATACCCAACTGGAAGTTATGAGTGACTTATGAAAGTTGCAAAAGTCATTTGTTTTTTAATGAACGTTCAAGCATTTCGATTGTCTTTGCGACAATATCGTCATTTAGTAGCCTTGTCATC
Organism: Metschnikowia corniflorae; assembly: GCA_030581935.1. Taxonomy (NCBI): domain Eukaryota; kingdom Fungi; phylum Ascomycota; class Pichiomycetes; order Serinales; family Metschnikowiaceae; genus Metschnikowia; species Metschnikowia corniflorae. The sequence goes on from JAKTWD010000658.1 coordinate 27,588, forward strand.
TGTGAGTTTGGCTCCGGGTCCACATAAACGCATTGGTGCCGTTTCAATAAAGCGATCCCTTCGGCGACGACTGTTCCTTCTTTGAGTGTAAGATGACCTCCTAAATGTATCGGAAGAGGAGTTTTTGGCTTTGTGGCGCTTGTGCGTAGAAACGGTAGTTCTTCTAATTCAATCGCATAGAAAAAATTGCCAAATGCGTCTCGTAGAAGAAGCTTGTAAGTGGCTTTGGACACACGCAGAGTTTGCTCAACTTCTGGCGCATCTACATCAAGACTATATATAATAGGTCTATTGACATGCTCCATTCTTTCGAAGGGTGCTTTGTTCGGGTTTTGGTAGTACCTCCATTCTTCTAAGGCCTTTTCCTTCGACTCAGAAACATTGAAGATTTGCATCACATGACAGAATAGGGGAGAGGTCAATTTCGCTTCCACCTGCCCAAAGTACTGTTTGATACCATTCACGACTGGCTCTGAGCTCATGACCGTCTCAAAGTGTGGGGATTTTGCTGAAATTGAGAATGAAACTTTTCAGCTGGCCTTATCTATACGATGCGGCTCATACGTAGACCGAAGACGCGACGCGATGCGCGATGCGATCTATGTTGATTTGACGTATTCAAAGTATGATCTTGTGTCGTAGAATTTTGGTAAAAGACATAATAGGTCTGAACTAGAATTGAAGACTAGAAGAGCAGAATCATTTGAACGTGGATGTAAATATAGCATCGAAGGCTCCCTCATACTCCATTAGGGTGCGAAGGGAAATAGCTGCAAACGGCCCATGATGAAAGCACGAAGCCAGGACTTCGGCCATGACGGAAATTTTAAGGGACCTCATGCTACAAAAACTTTACGAGAATTAAAAAGTATAATTGACGCTCTTTAGTGATTGCCCCTGTCTCTACTTTTTTTTTTTTTGATCTTTACGACAGGGAAGTTCTCAGTAGCGAAATTGAGGACTAGTAGATAAGGCCCCTTCGCATGGCGTAATAAATCATAGGTGTGAATTTAAAAACAAATCTCTTATGATACTGAAGCTCAATAAATTGCAACCGAGTTCATGCAGAAATCACTGACACAGGGTGTCGTCTGATTGGCCGATAAGTAACATTGGCATTAATGAATGGTAGTGCGCAATGGCTGCGACAATAGACCGCAATTGAGCAAGCTTGGCTTCAATGGCTCAATGGCAGCGTTCTCAACAACCCCACTTGTTCTTTGATTTAAAATACGAAAAAATACAAGCTTCAATCACTAATGTCGTCATTGTTTGTTGCTGAGGATGACGAGTACGACGATAAACTCACGCCTGTTAGCCAAGAACCACGCATAAATGAGGCACTTACAACCAATGATAAACATGATGAATATGAAAGCCAGGAGCTCCCGCCGATAGAAATCTCTGTCGAGCGGACGCGACAGCTTTACGAAGCTGAAAAAAGAAACACTGAGGACAGCGAACTGTCTCTTCCAGTAGTCGTGAGTGATGCCCATACTTCAGTTCCAATTTACGATACCGAAGAAGTTTGTTGCAACTTGCCGCTTAAATATTACCAGGAAATTGCCGAGACTCTCATTTCGAAAGACTGTCTTCTTATTTTGGGCCGAGGTTTAGGCTGCGAAGTCATCACGGCCAACGTCCTCTACGCACTAAGTACCCCATCTGTTTCTCTACAACACGGCAACATGGTCCGCCGAAAAAAGAGTTTGGTGATCTTGCTCAATGCGCGACCAGAAGAACAAGCAAAACTCAACGATGCTTTGATGGAACTACGATGGTTGAACGAAGCATGCAATCCTGAGAAGGCGTCGGATTTCGCCGACGAGTGGGCATCCCCATTGAGAGTGGTGGGCGGCCCGGATCTCACTAACACAACCAGGCGAAGGGCTGCATACGAAGGAGGAGGTGTTATTTTCACTAGCTCTCGTGTGTTGATAGTCGATCTTTTGTCTGGAATCATACGACCCGAGGATATCACGGGCATCTTCCTCATGCACACCGAAAGGGTGAAGGAAACTTCGAATGAATCCTTCATTATCAATCTTTATAGAGATGGGAACGATTGGGGTTTTTTGAAAGCTATTTCCGACGAACCGGAGTCGTTCACAGGGTTCACCCCGTTGAGCACAAAACTCAAAACCTTGAGGCTCTCACAAGTATATCTATGGCCCAGATTTCACGTTGAAGTTTCGCTGCTGTTGCTCAAATCATCAGCCGCTAACCAGGGTCTAGTCACTGAGATCAGCGTGGGGTTATCTCCGAAAATGAAAAAGATCCAATCTGCCATTCTCTCGTGTCTACAGGCTTGTCTCAGCGAGTTGAAAAGACACAATCCTGTCTTGGAGACCGACTACTGGGATATGGAAAACGTGCACGACAAAGACTTTGTTGTGAGAGTACGGCTCTCGCTCGAGCCGCAATGGCATCGTATCTCCTGGACATCGAAGCAACTTCTTTCAGACCTTTCCACACTTAAGGGACTCCTAGCAGACCTCCTATCAGCAGATTCGCTTGCGTTCTACCAAAGAGTGCAAGGCATCTTGGATGCAAACATCCGAAGCGGCAGCGCGGGAACGATGGTAAATATGTCAATGAGCCCCTGGCTCATGATGGACGAAGCTACCACTATCATCGCTTATGCTAAGGAAAGAGCGTTGGGTAAAGTGTCCGTGCAAACCAATCTGGTGAATTTACTGTCTAATGAAGAAGACATCGTCACTTCAGAATTTGTATACAACCTAGAAGAGCAGCCCAAATGGGAACAGCTCTCCATTGTGATTGACGATATCATGCACGAGAGGTCAATTGATCCACTGAAGGCAGAAGGGCCGGTGTTGGTCATGTGCTCAAGCGCCAAGGTTGCTGGTCAGATCTCTTCCATCTTAGCCACCACGAAAATGAAAGAGAACTCCGTGACGGGAAAAAGGTCTTATTCTGCCAGGGGCTACATGGTGAGCAAATTGAGGGACTACCTCGACTGGAAGGCCCTCACTACACTCACAAAAGAATTGACGATCAAGCTCGATTCGAAGGAGGACGATAGTGAGGCTTCGCAGGAGCAGGATGACGAGAAACTTAACACTTCAAAGTCTTTCACAAGAGGCAAAAATGGGCCACAGAGTAAACGGCGAAGAACCAGAGGTGCTGCTGCTGTGGCTTCTGTTTCTCGGCTCTACTCAGGAACGACCTTCGATCGCAGTTCTGGAGCCGTGGATTTGGACGAGAGTATCTTACAGGCTCTTGAAAGTGAGGTGAAAGATGAATCTGATAAGGATGATTCGAACCCAATTTTAGTCAGCGATGACGATCCGGAGGCCAGCTCGCTTTTAGTCAACGATGAAGCGCATAATAATTTGGACTGGACACATGTGGAGAAGTTTAACCAGGTGATTGTCGAGACATACAACGATTCCACCAACGAGTTTCTCTTACAAGAGCTCAACCCCTCTTACGTGATCATGTATGAGCCAGATCTCACGTTCATTCGCCGAGTTGAAATATTTCAGGCGATGAACCAGATATCCCCCGCACGAGTGTTTTTCATGTACTACGGTACGTCTGTAGAAGAGCAATACCATTTGTTGAAGATCCGAATGGAAAAACAATCATTCACGAGACTTATCAAAGAAAAGGCCAACTTAGGGAAACACTTCCATACTGAGAAAGACAACTGGAAGTTCCAGATACGCAAACCACAGGTGGTGAATACCAGGATCGCGGGAGGGGCCAACTTTCGCACAGAAGAAGATGAAATGAGAGTCATAGTCGATACTCGAGAGTTCTCCTCTCCTTTACCCAACCTCGTGTATCGAGCGGGGATCAAGGTTATTCCGTGTATGTTGACGGTCGGTGACTACATCATCTCACCAAAAATATGCGTGGAGAGAAAATCTATCCCGGATCTCATAGGAAGTTTCAAGAGTGGCCGCTTGTACCAGCAATGCGAGCAGATGTTTCGCCATTACGAGCTTCCCTGTCTCCTCATTGAATTCGATGAAACCAAATCCTTTTCCTTCAAGCCATTTTCCGAGCTTCGGCCACCAGGACAAAAAGGGAACGACGCACAGGGTACAAAGATTCAGAATAAGGAAATCCAGCAGAAAATCGCAGAGCTTCTTGTATCGTACCCCAAACTCAAGGTGATATGGTCCTCATCACCGTACGAAACTGCTCAAATCTTCTTGGACTTAAAAGCTTCTCAGGAGGAGCCAGAGGTAGAAGAGGCTCTTTCCAAGGGTGTTAACAGGTCTATCGCGACAGAGGAGGGCCCACCAAACTTCAATGATGACGCTATAGATGTATTACAAACGATTCCGGGAGTCAACAACATGAACTACGTCTCGGTAATACAAAAGGTCCGCAGCATGGTGGAGTTTGTAAATCTTCTGAAAGACGATTTAATCGAAATGTTGGGCCACGAGAATGGCAACAAAGCCTACAATTTTGTCAATCATGAGATCAGGTAAAGGCTGAGAAGGGCGCGTTTTGGCTCTCGGACCTATTGCTGCAAATGATTCCTTGCAACCTTATACAGAGGAAAATTGTCTCAAATTTGGGGATGCACTATCTTGAAATTTAAAGCATTTGACGACAAAGATTTGCCAGAGAGATGAGGAGCGTTTTACGTTAAAAAACAATTCATGAGATTTGGGCGATTTTGCCATTTCTTTGTTTTCTGTTTGCCGGTACAGTATCCGGCAAATGTAAACAATGGAGTGCACGCTATTAATAAAAGCAGACTGCAAGCAACAAAGCGCAGATCTGCGCGGGGGAAGCATCGGACGCGATTTCAAGATTATGGACAACCAAACACATAAGCCACTATTCACAAGCTCGCTTGAAAAAGATAAATAAAAACTCGGGATTCGGAATGTCGAACAGGGTAAGAGGCCCCAGTGTTCTGTATGCACATGAAGGTGCTCCTGGTGCAAAAATGCACACTCTACTGAAGGGCAGGTATCGGTACATAGAGTTTAAGTACTTGTATTTCCAAATACAACAACTTATTGATAAAGATGTCGTGTTGAGTTTCAGATATG
>JAKTWD010000659.1:0-32511 GCA_030581935.1 Metschnikowia corniflorae
TTATATGTGGCTAGATTCGTGGAGTCGTGATCGCCAGAGAAAACACTTTTCACTCTTGAAAGGGGTCATACAGGCTAGGTATGGCCATTTTTTCGTACTTACGATGGATATTCATCGTAAACGTACATGATTGTTCGGATGTTGGTCATGAATTCCTCAGCACATCAGGAGTCAGCATAAGTCTCTCAAGATGTACACTGAATGGAGCGCTTTCGATTTACTGCAAAGTTGTAAGTAAAGATTCAGGAAGAATGCATTTAACGGATACCTCTCCACCTACAGAAAAGCTATTGGAATCTGCTTCATAGTTCTTGATTGAGGGAAACTACAAAATATTTGCGCGTCGAGTTCTTCTTTCCAGCATATGTAATCCTTTCCTTGAGTTCAATAAGATAATTTGCATAACGCAGATGCTTGAGAAGTATTTCATTGCAGCAAACATTGATATATTCGGAATGACAACGAAAATGTAAGGTACGGCAATATAGCGGGATACGCCCAAGAATCTAATGTATTTTCCAAGAATCATCGAAATGTAAGCTCCTGTAACTGATCAATGTCGAAACAACATCAGAAGCTGTTGCTCGATTCTTCGGTAAGCATATGTGGACTAAATTGTTATCAATGTTGGTAGAGCGACTTTCGGCCAAAACCTAAGCTCTGCTGGGGCGGTTTCAAGATTTGAAAAAATGTACGAATGTACGATTTGAAATCTAACAGGACCCGTGATAGTCGTACTTGTGCTCGTATAGCTACTTGCACGATCACTCACGAAACGCCACAACCAGTCTCAGGTATTTCCATGTGATACAGTTTGACCCATTTGGTATTATGACGTGACATATTACGACTTCCACGGCTTCTGCTAGAGGTGCAGTTTACCTTTCGACAACTCTTTGAGAGCTCAGTCCTCCTCACTTCTTTCTGAAAGTCAGGCCAGCGAGAAGAGAACATGATGATGCTCGGGTCGAAAGAGCCAAAAACTGGCCACCAAAGCACCCATATACCCATAGTACCCCGGGTGCCCAAGACTTCAGATTGGTCAAACTCTGTTCAATCGTTCCCGGGTATTGGTCAAAACAATCCACTACTGCTTCCACTTGCCGTGGTCCTGGTACGTCGAGTACAAGGTGTGGTAGTAGGCTCTGCCCAGATGGTCGAGGCACTGGTTAACCAAGTGGAGCTCGGATGTTTTCAAAAGCGCAAACAAGCTGTAGATTCCAGACATCAACTTGTCGTTGACGTTCTCGGCAAACCGCTTGTTCAACCGGATGTAGATATAGTTCACCAACAACACGTGGGCGTGTCTGCGCAAAGTGTTTTTGAACTGAGCAGCCCTCGATGTCAATTCGTTGGTTTCTCTTAGACTGGCCCGGCTAGGCGGCTCACAAAGTGTGATCAAAACCCTGGAAAATGCGGATGCACAGGACACTGAGCCTTTCAAGGCCCCGGCGTTGGATAGAGGTTCCATCAAAGCGGTGAACACGTGCATGACCAAGTGGTACCTTGAGAAAAGCTTGTATCGGTGGTACAAGATCACGTGCGATACAAGCCCTAATACCTGGGTGTAGATCTCATGGGGGTTGTTCGTGTTGAGATCGGATGTGAGCATATGCGCAGTGTTCCAAAGAAGATCGATCGTGTACTGCTTGAAAACCCACATCTGTTCGGCAAGCAAGTCGGTGATTGTCCTGGTGAACAACAAGACCACCCCGGAGTCTTGAAGTTCCGTATATCGGTCACAGAACGCCAGGATGAACGCCACCAAAAGCAATTTGCATGGCTCTTCGTGGTCTTTATTGAAAAAAGACGTCAAGATGCAACAAGCGTCGATCAAAGCAGGCACGTACTCGATTGGCCCGCACCTCAAGTCTTTGATGCAAAGTGCAAATAGATCAAAGATGTCTTCGCTCGGCAAAATCTGAAGGTAGATTCTTATAGCATCAAGCAAGCTCTCGCGGTTAGATGTCTCGGTCTGGTTCGGAGGCTCTGCTTGGCGAAGTGCCACAAAAAGAGCCGCCACGAAGTACGCGTCTTTGGAGTCGCTGGTTTTGGCCACTAGTGTGAAGAGCTGTGCTCTGCCCTTTGGCGAGGAGGTCGTTTTTCCGAATTTACGCACGCTTTCAATAATGATAGACTTCGTTTTCGGTTCTAGATGCGGCAACTCACACAAAGCAGTGAGCAGCTCCTCGAGGTTGTCGGTGGTCATGTTCGCACACATGGCCGAAACGTATTTTTCAAGCAACGACTCGAACCTGTCTAGTTTTTGTGCGGAATGTTTCGAGAGAATCACCTGGGATATGAGCAAATCCTCCTTTTCTGGTGTTTTCTCAAAGTTCGCGAGAAGCGTCTCGACGGTGCCCGACACGTACTTCTTCGATTTGTCGGTTTTGATCGAGCTCATGTGCGCGTTCCAGATCGCGGTCGTTATAGCAAGAGTGTCCTGCAACGTGTTTTGAGTGGCGGTGGCGACGAAGATCCTCAAGATCTTGAAATCTTTCTCCAAAACCGAGCTGAGCGTCGGGTCCTCGAACACGTGTTTGAGCGTTTTTCTGACCTTCACGTTGCCGGGGTGGTTGAGCGCGACCAGGCACATCGGAATCAAGAAGAAACTGAAATATCTCCGGAAAAGGAACGCGGGGTATGCGGTGAGAATGTCGTATGTGCACGGCGGCGGCGAGTGCTGGAAGTGTCCCAGAAGAGCAGCGAGGAACAGCGGAAGCTCACAGAGTAAGTCCTGATTAGAGGTCAAAAAGTGGAGAATTTCGGGGGGCGGCACGGCGGAAAACGCTCTTTTGAACCACGCGGAATACGCGCCCGGAATCAACCCCATGAGCACAACCCATCTTCGTGCAAACGGTAGGATTGCGTTTCTGCTCATCTTTGCGATGGCAGCGAGGACCTGCTCGGTGTTGATGTGGGTTGTTTTGCCAGTCAATTCGGCCACGCGGAAGATCAAGTTCAAGTCCATGCCGGAAACGAGTTTCTTGCCCTCGCCGGTCTTTTGCACCATGTCAGGATGGGACGAGAGAATGGGCTCGCCATAAATACAGAGGGCGTAGTACACGACCTCCGCCCATCCGGCACGGCAAAATGATTCGTTGTCGAAAAGGCTTTGGCACGCCTTTTGCTTTGCTGGCGGGCAGTACGAGAGCCCCTGCACCAAAAACGAGAATGGCTTCAAGTAGGTCAGCTCCAAAAAGCCGTTGCCGAGTTTGAGGATCTGGTTCGCCGACATCTCGTTGACTTTGGGCGCGAGTTTGACGAGAACCTCCATGGACGCCCAGTGGTTCGACACCCTCAGCGCAAAAGGGTACACTTGGCTGGCAAAAAGCGGAAAGTCTCTTGCTCTCACGAACCCCAGGGAAATATTGTCGGCAATAACCACTAGATCCGCAAGTGTGCAGTTTCTCGACCCGCTCACAACGTTCTTCCATTTGGACAATGCCAGGTGCGTGTCCAACTTCAAGATGTGCGAGATGAGGGTCCAGTTCTTGTCCTTTTTGGAAATTTCAGTGGAGTAAAGCTTGGCGAAAAACCCGGCCGAGAGCGTTTTGTTGACCTCCGAGAGCACGTTGATCAATTGCTCCTGCATCACCGAAAACCTGCCTGCGGTCATCTTCAAGTATATCGACTCGCAAGCCGCCATGTCGCTCGAGGCCATGTTGAGAATCACCTCTTGGAAAAGATACAACACTCCCTCGTCGTGCAAGTACTCCGGTGGGTTTTTGAAGGCATTCCCGATTTGGGCGGGCAACACCGAGCGCTCCAAGTCGAAGAGAACGGCGGTGAAGATCAGATGCAAGGTGGTTCTGGTTTCCTCTGGGACCGCGGAGTCTTTCTTTCCGAAAAACATAAGGTGCACCGGAAGAATCTCGGTGAAGTACTTGACCATGCTTTTCTTGTTCGGCTTGTACACGACAGACTGGTGCGGAAGCTGGTACACGCGGTAGACCAAGGCTGTCCACGCGTCTATGGGCAATTTATGAACGGAGGTCGCGTTCAAATTGAGAAGCAATAGCGAGTAGGAGCTCAAAAGACCCATGGTATGGAGTTCGTCCGCGTTAATGTACCCGGAGCTCAGAAACAAGTCAAGACACTGAAACATGTTTGTGAGGAGTAGCTCGTTTTCTGAGGATACGCTTTTTTCCGCGTCGAGCTGGCTCGTAACGCTGCCCAAAACAGCGCCTATCACCTGGACGAACTTCGCCCTTCGGAACGATTTCCCTCTCATCTCCCTATCCAACTCTTCTTGTCCCAAGATTCTCCACATCTCCTGCCATAGCAGCCAGACCGCCGGGGTAAGCCTCCAGTTGGTGTAAAGCTTCGCATGGAAATCGGACGCCCGGTCGCATATCAAATCAAACACAAACATGGCCAGATTGGGTAACAAAAGAGCGTAGTCGCCTGCAACAAGCTTACGCGCCGTGTGCACGGCCGTCTCGGGGGAGCAGTTTTTACCCCTGAGGAATTTGGTCACGCTTTCCGCAGATGTGAATTCCTCCATTTCGGGTTTTGCAAATAGCACGAAATGGGAAGTGGACCTATCCCGTGAAGTTGATGAATTAGGTCACCTCGTATTTGAGATGGCTGCATCGCGATGGCTTGCACTGCATCGGATAAATTCGCGACAATTTTGCAAGCCCAATGTATTACAGTGTTGGTATTTACAAATTTTCGCGCCAAATTATTTGAAAATGTAATAATTTGTAATGGTTATTTCTAAAATGGTAGTACTACAAATTGTGATATCATTCAAGAGTGTTTGTGATATAGAGGCTTTTTTTATTTTTTTCAAAGAAACAGATATGTATTGCTTACCTTAACCGTGGGCGAAAACTATATATTCTACGGGCATGTTGTAAGCAGTGTGGAGTCGCATCGTAAATTCATCGTAAATTTCGTTAAAGTTAACGATTTTTCGTTATCGTAATTCCGATTACGGTAGGCCCATCGTCAGTAAAAGAATCGTAAAATTCTACGATACACTTACGATTTTCCGGCATATTGCAAGGTGTTTTTTTTTTTAAAAAGAAACATCATATTACGGGGAAAAATCATTGGACTAAGTCCGCCGACAAAAAAACTATATCGCTATAGAAAAAACCATAATATGTCGTAACCATATTTCAGGTGTGTATACTCACTCGGAGATTTCACTCAGACTTTAATCTGCCAAAAACCCCCTGCCCAAAACAGGCTTGTTAGTAAGTAGTATTTTTCGCGAGAAATATTTTTTTTTATTTTAAATATATTTTTTCTAGTAGCATAAAAAAACATAAAAATATCCTGGAAAAATTTTTTTTTTAGCAAAAGCTAGTAGAAAATATATTTTTTCTCAAAAAATATTCAAGCACTTTTATACATGGTGAAGCGTGGTGTTCGAAGCCTCAGAGACCTTCTAACTGTTCTGGGGCTCGCGCCCTATTTACAATCCAAAGGCTTTAAGGCAGTAACTACAAAACAGCTGGGTTCACAATACCCTGTGTGGAACATATCTTTAATTTACTTGAGGTTTATAACACTCCACAGTTCAAGGAGACTCAACCCTCACTAGCTGTGGGGGTTTTAAACGCGTTTGCCAAATTACTCAAATATTACAATATTTAGTCTTGTAATATCCAACCCCTAAAATATCTATATATCGCGACAGTGCTTGATCCTCGTTTAGAGTTTGTCATTCTCGGGGCACATGGCTTTCAATATACCGTTTCAGATGCTGTTCAAGAAGCTTATTTGAACTCTTTCACAAGTACAAGACTGAGTACGAAAAGAGGCAGAGACTTCCATTACTTGCAAAGAGAAAACGAAAACCCAGTGATGGCTCTGATCGATATCCAACCCCAAATGTTTTCTTGAAGAGCAAGTCGATCGCAGAGGAAAACGAACTAATGAGGTATTTAGACGAAATGATACAAGGTGAGGATTGTAATGTTGCACACTACTACAGATCTCGAAGAGCTACGTTTCCCGTCAACTATGAAATGGCAAGAGACTTTTTATGTACTCCAGCGATGTCCTCGCCGTCTGAGTCACTTTTCTCCGAGGTGAAGTGCATGCTAACGGACGCAAGAACAAGATCACTGCCAGAGACAATAAAAATGTTGGCAATACTAAAGTCGAGGGGCGTTATTCCGGATCCAGACCTTAATGAAATTCATCATCAGATAAGAAGAAAGCCAAACCACGATTGATCAGAGTATTTCGAAAAACTATACTTTTAGACTGGGATCAAAGAGACCCTTTGACTCAATTGAGGGAAACTCAGATGAAGAGCTGGACGCAAGTGATAAATACTTTCTGTATGACGGAGATGGAGAGGAGGTGGAGAATCTTCGGATGACGACGAAGGTATTTTGAAATTTGAGTAAAAAGGGATCAATTGTACGAGCCTTGTTTGGACATTCTTGCGGTTTTGATCGGTTGTGATATAGGGATTTTTCGCTCTCCGGTATTAGTGTGCAGGTGCACCTTCTTGAAAAAGTTATTAAAAATACTTGCATAAAAACTACTACTACTAGAATAAATATGCATAAAAATAACTACATTTTGGAAAAATATTTTTTCTAGCAAAAATATCGCGAAAAATATTAAAAATACTACTTACTAACATGCCTGGCCCAAAATATGATCAACTTCGCATTCATCTTACCTTAGAGGTGTGCACAATGTGTATAAGGCTGGCTCTGAATGGGTGGTTCCATGCAAATCAAAGAACTAAGATAATGAACTTTTGCAAAAGCCAAGTCACAATGATCACGTGCAAACGAAAGTGTTAAACACTAACGCTGCATTTATTCAAGAAATTCGTTCTCGCCTGTCTTGTCTACTTTCTTCTGTATAGTCAAAATGTTAAATGGCACAAGAATCTTCTGAAACACCTCCTATTCTGGAACTTAGTACGCCTCCTGAATCCATACCATTCCCAACCCTTTCGCTTATACAGTGTTCAAATTTAATTACTTCATAGTGGAACAGACCGGTATAATTCAAAAAGGTGAAACTTGATAAAGTCGAAATGCCAAAAGTGCACAGTGTCTTACACGCATTACAGATATATAAACGCTTCCACTTTGGCACATCATATCCGAAGCAAGCACAAACGAACGTTGATTTCCCAGAGTGAGCAAGCTCATGAAGACATTAAAAATGGCAAATTGAATTACCATGATTCCATTCTTTCTACTAACCTTGTTGATGGTCTAAAACTTTATGGCCAACATATAACCGATTTTTACCCCAGGGATGACAAAAGGCTGTCAAACTTTCCCAGGGGAGATCAAGTTAAGAGACAAAAAACTTGTGATCCAAAAATTTTTCAAGCCAAATTCCACACATGAATGTGGCGAATAACTTATCATTTAACTTCTGTGACAACCCTGTCACAGAAGTTAAAATACTCAAGGAATGGACTAGAAAAGATTATATCGCGTTAACTGATCACAAAGACGCTTGAAGAAATGTACTATGCAGAAGTGGAAGCCTTAAGAAACGAGCTTGCTATGAATGAGGGCCAATTCGCTCTTACACTTGATGAGTGGAAAGCCAGTAATCGAAACAAGTTCTTGGGCATCACGTTACACTTTTTCGATAACTCCTTTGAACTCAAGCATTATGTGGTTGGATTTGAGGTGCTCAAAGCAAAATCTATAACAGGTGGAGTATTGTTTTCGTTTGTCCAGGACGTTATTGAAAGTTTTGGCTTGGAAAACCGTATTGTATCCATTCCGAGAGATAATGCCTCGGTAATGAGCGTTTTGCTCGACCAGTTCAAAAGTAGGAGCGTCAAATTCGATGGAAATATACGCTGCGCCGGCCACGTATTGAATTTAGCCACAAATGTTATTTTGCATTACACGTTTTTCAAGAAGCAGGATTCAAGAGCGCTTGTTGAGAAAATCCGGGAACTTGATGAACAAACTCCCTTCTTGAAGGATTTTTTCAATCGAATGAAGTCGCTACCCAATCTTATTCGAAGTCTTGTTAAAGGTGTTTGCAATAAATCATTTCTACAGACAACGTTTGAACACCAGGCCGAGATTCGAAAATTGCAAGGCAACAACCAAAAAGGTCCGGAAACTTTGATATTGAGTAATAAATCTCGCTGGCTTTCGAGATTCAGAATGATTCTGGGGGTTCTTCATTTCAGAAAGAAATCATCTTTCTATTGGCACAAGGTAGGCGCTTGGACAAGAAAGACCAAAAGCATTTGGGTCTTGAAACTTTCGAAATGAGCTAGCTCGAATGGGAATACTTAGTGAATTTGCACCGCAATTTAAAAAGTCTTTGAAGTAACCCTTCATCTACAAGCTAGCAAAGAATCTACTATCAGCTTGACCATTCCTCACGTTCATAATCTTCTCGAAAACCTCAAAGATTTGAACACGGAACTGCTCAAACACTCGAATACGTATCTTGCTCAAGGACTCGAGGCTTCTTACACAAAGCTTTATGAATACTTTCCTATCTATGAAAATGATCTTGGGGACATGAAGAACATTTTTCTCGCAACCGTACTTGATCCCAGATTCAAGCTCAAGTTTCTCGAACAAAAGAATTTTGCAGGAGATGTCGATTCGGAGATCAAAAATTATTTGCAGATCGTTTATTTGCGCTATAAGAACACTTTGGAAGGGAGTCAGAATCTTCCAGAAGCAGAGAACGAGTCTCAAACTCAACTTATCGAGGCCTGTTTTCTTGAAGACGAACTTTTTGACGATGAGTATGACGAACATACGTCTTATTTAGAGTCAAAAAGAGAGTTGAGAGTTAAACAACCCAATCACTTTTATCGAGCTCGAGGAAATTTTTTTTTTTTTTTTTAAAGAAACATCACATTGGAGGGTGCTGTGGTTCGGCTGCGATGCAAGCCTCATCTCAGCAAAACTATATATTCTATAGAAAAAAACCTCCGATTTCCTGTTATTTCGAAAATGGCCAAAGACTTTTTAGCAATTCCAGCAATGTCTGCGCCTTCTGAAGCATTATTTTCACAAATGGGCGATGTGATTACAAAGAAAAGAAATAGATTGCTGGCGCGTAGAACAAAGATGTTGGTGTTTCTCAAGTACCGGGCTCATTCTGTGGGCTTTGAGAATATTTTGGGAAAGATCGAAGACATTGGTGAAGAGCTGGGGGATGACCTGGGGGCAAATCATGGTTTTCATGACATAAAAATTAGATCAGAAAGGCTTTAGTGCTTAGTTTTGTTTTTACATGTAAAGAATCGTGAAAAAGATGAGTACCTTCGAAACATAAGACCTTTATCGTATATTTACGATGTTTACGATCGTGATGGGTCTTTCATCGTAAGGCTTAACGACGCTTACGAATCAACACTGGTTGTGAGTAGTATTTCTCGTGAATATTACAGTATAACACCCCCGAGTCGCGCCACCCCCGAGTCGCGCCACCCCCAAGTCGCTCACTGTTTGGGAAATTAACTATAACCTCTATTTAAAATCAATCTTTCTTAACACCCAGAACTAAATTGAATATAGAACCACTAGTCTTTCTTCGAACACGTTCCAATTTTTTGGCCAGGCAATCTGCATTTTCCACAAAGCCGTTTCAGCTTTTACGTACCGGTGAGCCATTGTTCACAATTTCGTCTAAATTGTTGAGATTGATTCTAACGCTTCTGTGGGGGGTAACGATGCCAAATTCTTTAATGTCCATCAGTCTTTATCGTTGACAACATTTACGCCTTTTCACACGAAACTGTATGATGAAAATTCAGCATTCTCGAATATGAAATGGAGAAGTAGTCGTGGAAATGGCAAAATTGGTTAATCCAATAAAGCAAAGACAGAACAGCGATGAATTTGAGTCAATTTGCGTGAACTAACTCGGATGTATTTTGCTTCGAAGTGCTCAACGAAAAAACTTTGAGTAGATCACTCACAGTTCGTATGTAATCCCTATCGAAATCGCTGATGGTCAATGATTCTAATCAATAGCCACTTTGTTTGTAGATGGGCTGCTCCTTCATCTCTTCAAAAATCATCAAGATCTCTTCTTGCACTTCCGTAAACCTGCTTAGCATCTTACATGTCGAGAGCCATTTATTCTCGTTATTTCTGATGACAGTTTTGGCCGTGGGGTTATCATCATTCGAATTTCTCGTGACAATGTCCGTAAATGTATCCCTCAAGAAGGCGACCTCGCGAACTCCTCTAATAGTGGAAAATACCATTTTAAAGGTCTTTTTGGCATTTCGAACATGTTCAGGACGCTCCAGCTCAACCTCCTCGATTTTATCACGAGTAGCCTTTGTCTTTTTCGCTTTGAAAAACGTGTAGTCGAGAATAGCCCCAACGAGCAAATTCAAAACTGCCCGGCACATTTCGTATCCCCTATGAACTCAAACGGAGTGTCACACTCTGTCATCTGCGTCGTAAACTCCTTGAGAATGACACTGATGGGCGAAGAATTTTCCCTAGTGATCAAGATAATGCGATCAATAATATTGTATCCCTCAAGCACCCTCTTAAGATGAGCATAAAGTACTTTACCAGTGTATGACTCAAAGCCTCGAGCCCGAATACGTGACGCTCGATTCGAGATTGTTCATTGTGAAATGCAAAGTCACTCCAAGGAAATCAAGATTGTTGCGTGGTTTCCACTCGTCAAGAGTAATAGCAACCCTGCTCTTGATCTTGGAAAGCTTTTCTTTTCAGATATTTGTCACCTTTTTGTAAATTTCGAAAGTTCCGTTTGCAGCGTTGTGGTTTTTGTCGTAATGATGATCTTCGTACGATTCTTATTGCGCGTCATACGACTTCAAAAGAAGAGTTCCCGAAAAATCCATTCGACCATGGAAAGTGACAGCGGAAGGGGGACGCAATATAAAGCAGCTTATGACAAAGCGAGAAGGAAGCTTTATAGCTGGGGCTCTTTCGGGATCATTGAGACATTCGAAAAGAAATTTTTTGTTACACCGAGGCACTGACTTCATGCGATCATCTACCCTCGCAGAAGCCGATTTCACGGCGACTCTCTCTGATCTTCCGAAAGCCTTCTTCAAGAATTCCGCATTTATACCATGATCATCCATTTTTGGGATTTTTCCAGGTGATGACACATAGTCGATTTCATCAGTGTCGGATCGTGAGGCATTTTTCACGACCTTGAAAATATGTTCGAATACCTCCGCCCGGGAGCGGTTTCCACGTAAGGATGTAAAGAAGTCCTTCACAGATGCGTCCTTGTATACTTTCACAACTGTTTGCACTCTGGCCTTCAGACATGGTATGTGCATATTTCAGTGGTTTTGAAAGCTTCATTGCTTCTTGGTTGCGGCTGAGGATCTTGGGTAGGTTCTTCTTGAGTTGCCGAGAACATCTGTGGCGTTTGGTCACAGTTCGCCGTTACTGAAGCTTGTCACGGGTCTTGGAATATTTGCTGATGATAAGTCTACGAATGCTTGGAGCGAACGGCGTATCTGCTCCACGTCCTCGCCGGATGAATCACATTCCTTGAGGTACTTTCTTTTCGATCTTGACTTCTCTTTTTTAAGTTCAGTCATTGCTTCCTTTTGTTTGTGCAATTCTTGTTTGAAGATATTTGCTCTGGTGAACGCGAAATGTACCTGTTCTGAATGTTTCGCCATGATGACCTTGAGTGGACTTCAAGGGCCATGACTCACATTGTGGATCATTTTAGCAAATTTTCTATCTCAACTCATTTTTCATCATACGCTGAAGGAAAATGATGGTCTTCTGGTGACATTCTTCCTTCTCCATCAACCTTGTGCGCTGGTGTAAGAAAAGTTCGTGGAAGCTTATCGATAACACGATCTGGATCGAATGGAAGCAATCCAGAGGTTCGGAAAGTACTACTGATCATTGAGGCGGAAAAGCAGCTCTTCTAGCTTCGAAGTGCAGAAAGGAACTCATGTTTGTCGACATTATGAAGAGCCTGCATCTTACTCTGCACGATCTTTCTGTACTCTCGTTTCAATACAGCAAAGCAGACAAGATCAAGAGGCTGGAGACGATGCGAAGTATGCGGGCATACACTGAATCGATATCGTATGTTTTTCACATTTGTCCTTGAATCTTGGGTCAATGACTTCCGTGGCCATCGAAAAGCAAAAGACGGTATTCACCCACTCTGCGAGCATATTTCTGCATCAATGAGTACAAGGTCGTGAAGAGCATATATCACCGATCTCTCTTTTCCATTAGCGTTGACCCACCAGCCAGCAAACTTTAAAACATCAATCAGCCGCGTAGTGCACGTGGTGAGCTTGAGGAATAAAGACTTCTTCGAGCCACTTGAGTCCCAAACTGTCGTTTGCCCATCCACTGTTACGGCAATGCGCCATTTCCTTCCTAGGCCTTCAAACCAACCCTGTCGCAATCTTTAGCCTTAAAGATAATGAAGGGTGCCAACGCGAAACCGCCAGCACTATGCACTCAATTGCGGTGACCCACTCTCGATTTCCAGGTTGCAAAAGCGTCGGCTCATCATGTACCTTGGAACCCGTGATAACGCGAGTGCAAAAGGATTCCCCTGGCAAATCCTGTCTCATCAACATTATGAACATCGCACTGGACAATACCGTAGTCATCCATCGTCTTTTTCACGCGGTAAAACCAATTTTCGAAACTTTTTGGCGTCTCAGACTTAGCACTATTTGTATCACCAGCTTTTATCAACTTGCTCTTGACTTCAGTGTTTCAATTTAAGAAGCTTGTAGCCAATTTTTGCCAATTGGTTCGAACGGCACCTTCCCGCGAGACGAAATTATAAAATTGGCCGTATCCCGAAACTTATTATACTGGGGAGGCACTCCAATGGACTCAAGATACATAAACCATTTGGCGAGTGTATTCTCATCAGGGACATTCAATTTTTGGCTTTTTTGGCGTGCTTCTGCCACGGTATGTCGTCCATGATACCGACGTCTAAGCGTAGTCTGCGCTATCTAAAACGTCGTGCTAACGAAGCGAAGAGGTTTGAATTTCTTTCTTGTCATCTTACGCTAATTTAATCTACTCATCTTGGATTTCTCGCTCCTCTCGATTTTTGACGGGAATTTGACATTGTTATCGATGATCAAAGAATTGTTGTTTATAAAGAAAACGCCGCGTGTTCGGCGAGCGACTTGGGGGTGTTATACTGTATATTTTATAGAAAACCTCAACACACTTGATTTTTCCTGATGTGTACCGCACATCCAGTTTTTGGTGTTGTCCGGGTTCGAACCCGGGGTCTGAGGCGTATTTGGGTCAAACATCTTGACTACGCCAAACGAGTCAAGGATATTTATAAATAATTACAAATAATTACAAATAATTCACTAGCTTTCGCACCAAACCGGCATTTGGGTCGGCAACAACAATCGTGTCTCAAAAAAACTTTCTTTTTTTCGAACACCTCCAGTGCCACCACAACTGGTCGAATCGACTCCAGTTTCGGATGATGAAACTAGAATTTCATTTGCCCTAAAAACGCTAATGGAGGGTGATATAAAGTCAGTTCGGGAAGCAGCACGCGTTTCAATGTGTCCCGCAGCACTCTTTGACGGAGGAGGAAAGGTTCAAGAAACCACGTCGAAGCAGCCGAAGACCGAACAAAATTGACAAGGACTGAAGACAAAAGTGTAGTCAAATGGGTTTTTCGAAGGACTCTCGCGGTCTCGCCCCGGAATTCAATGCTGTTCGCAGAATGAAAGAATATTTGCTCGCGTCGCATTGAACAGAAGTGAACTTAAAAGTTGGTACCAATTGCGTTTCCAGATTTGTGGAATGACACCCAAATCTCGACACAAAGTACTCGAGACCTTTCAATTATCGACGGGCAAAGTGCCAAGACCCAAAGGTAATAAAAGGTTGGTTTGATCATGTGCATAACACGATGCTTACTTATGGGATCGAGTCAAGCGATGTGTACAATGTGGACGAGACAGGCTTTTCGATGGGTTTGAGTGTGGCAAAGAAAGTTGTATCAGGGTCTGAAACACG
Organism: Metschnikowia corniflorae; assembly: GCA_030581935.1. Taxonomy (NCBI): domain Eukaryota; kingdom Fungi; phylum Ascomycota; class Pichiomycetes; order Serinales; family Metschnikowiaceae; genus Metschnikowia; species Metschnikowia corniflorae. The sequence goes on from JAKTWD010000659.1 coordinate 13,971, forward strand.
GTGGAAAAGACATTTAATTCAGAACGGAAATCAAGAGTGAGCGACGGCAATTGAGTGTGTCAATGCCACGGGTCTGTTTTTGCACCCATTTATCACTTTTAAAAGTAAGCAAATTTGCGAGTCTTGGTATGCTGAGCTTGAAGAAAAGTGGCGCTTGGGGGCTAGTGCGAATTGTTAGACATTCAGAGATATTGCTATCCAGTGGCTCGAAAAGGTTTTCATCCCTCAAACGGAGTCTATGACGAAAAGCACTCATGGACTTTTGATACTTAACGGACATGGGAGTCATTTGACACCAGAGTTTGACAAAATCTGCAGCGAAAATGAAATAATCGCTCCATACATGCCGCCCGTTTGAAACACTTTATTACCACATGGGCGGAAAAAGAACTGGGTTTTTACTGCTCGAAATGTCAGGAGCAGCTTCGAAACTGTCGGTTCAATACCATTAAATTCTCAGCGGGTGATGCCAAAGATCAACGTCGAGGCCTTTTTGACATATTTTGAAAGTACGCGCTTTCGCAGGGACATTCATTTGTGATAATGGCCAAACAATTCAGCGATACTCTCGTCACTCATGCCAGGCAGAAAAACAGAAACAGATCAAGATAGCGTATAGCTGACGCTAGTGACTGGTTCAATGAGGAATTCAACGAACACAATTTAAGCTCTCTAGGGAATGATAATCCCTTTTGGAAAATTCCGTGGACTCAGATAAAATTCACAGCCACATTAAAAACGCAAACCCATTTGTGGAATTTGGAAACAATAGGGCATCGTAGATAGACTTGTCCAAATGAAGCTCAATGATTACTTTTTTGTTTTAGTGCTTTTTTAACGTTTATATTCGAAGTCCAAAAAATCATATTTTTAAAAATGTAGGCGGTGACCTAAATGCCAGTTTGGTGCGAAAGCTAGTGAATTACGATACGATTTCTTTGAAAAAAGAAAAAACATCGCTGACGTAGCGGACAAGGTGATAAAAACACACCTCAAATCAAGTGTTCGAACCCGGACGAAACCAAAAACTGGATGTGCGGTACACATCTGGAAAAATTAAGTGGTAAAGATTTCTATAGAATATATACGTTTCGCCCACGATTAAGGTAAGCGGCATTCTTCAATACATATCTGTTTTTTTAAAAGAATTTACATTGTATCTTCCACATAAATGAACATATTCTAAAAAACAAGTTTCATAAAGTCGAAAAATTCACAAGATGAAACATTGACTCTTCCACTGTGACGCTGCTGGAACTGAGTGTTTTTGTGAGCATCCACAATGGAAGTGAGGAATTGCACAGTCGATTGTTTTGTTATCGCCTGAATCTTTGATTTAGCCTTCACTTACCGACATCTTCAAGTGTTTTGGGATTAATTCTCCGTAGATTTCATTCGAGGACTAACAAAGAAAGTACTTTTTGAAAGTAGCATTAAATTCAGCGGGCCATAATATCCATTTCCTGATAAAAGAGAGGTTCTCGAAATTCGACTCTTAAGAATTTCATGGAGTTGCTGAAATGAAGAGAATCAAAAAATGGATGTGTTGGCGTGTTTGGAGGAAATACTTTCTCGTACGTTAATTAATGGAGCTCTGTTGAGCCCAGATAGCAGTCCTGGTCGGAGCATCTTTTCCACTGGTCGAGCAGATTGAAGAGTGAATCTGAATAACCCTATAAACAGTTTTTGGGCTTCCACACCGTGAGCAGAATTAACTTTGTGGGTTTCATCCCGGAATTTTCGACTCAAAGACACTTTTACATTTGCACATGCTCGATGCTCGAAATTTTGACAATCACACGAATGCAATATCATCAAAGCGCCAACGTAGACATTATCCTTGCTTGAAAGACGAAGAGTCAGATAAGCTTCAGGATAGACTAGAATGGACATCTAATGACCATACATTCTGGGTAATTTTGTGGCCTGGATCAATGACTAGAGGAGAACAGAACAACTAAAGCCGGAACACTGCATGATTTATCAGTATGGATGAGCTCCAACTTCCTCCAAAAGACAAATTGAGATGTTTCAAGATGACTTAGGATGTCATATGCTTATGTTTAAGTCCGCTCTGATTCATTTCATTACGCTCGCTCTGTCACATGATCGAGAGCAGTTTACATTGAAGGAAAAGCGTTTGTTCGGATTAACGGAAGTTAAAAAGCGTGAATGTATGTGAAATGCCTGTTTATTGCTATATTGCATGCATGCAGTGTTTTACAAAACCGTGTAAACATTCCACTCGTTCTCTCTTCAAGCATTGAGGGCCCGTATGGTCGTGGTACACTGTAGCTTGGCCACCTCGTAGGACCGGATCACTTCGGGGGTCTAGATTTTCGAAACGCTTTGATTTTTATAGATCAATACAAACATGCAACGTCTAATCGCTCTTCTTTACCCTACGTTTTGAGTAACGGTAAAACGAGCACTGGCCATGCTATTCCACATGTGAGCCATTCATTCAAACCTGGAATGAGGCGTTTTTCTCTTGAAATTAAAGTTGCTGCTTTCAGAAAGAGACGCGGCGTATTTCTGTGTTTAGCCATTGTCAAGGGCATTTCCTAAATGTAGCATCCCATATCGACAAAGCGTATTCTCTGACTAAATGCTCAAGCTAAGCCTGGGCAATTCACCAGTAGACTTAGTTGAGTGCATGAAGAGCAGCGTCAACACAGTTTTAATATTAAGCAGAATACTGTTTTCCCAAAATATCTTAATTTCAGAATTGGGAAAAGCACGGTTTCCTTTCAAATTCAGCTTACTAGGCCCAGGATATAAGTACCTCCACTCCCCAATAGTTTAATCAATTCATCACTCTCGAGATCAAAAATGTTGCTTTTCATAGCCGTGCTTTCCCTCCTGTGCCCTTTGATATCATGCTTACATTTGGAATACAAACCAGACTCCAAGTTGATTACCGGAACCATAGCCCAAAGGTTTCCCTCCCAACTCACAAATAGTTCCCAAGCGACCGAAGATTCTGATGAGGATATCATGGTACAAGTATGTGCAATGGACGCGTCTGACCAAACAGTAGCCGAGTTTACGGAGATAGTTGAAATCACCATAGACCGTTTGAAAGACTTTGCTGGTCACAGCTTCAATGTTCAAGCGTTTGACAACGAGGCGGAGGGTCTTAAAGTGTGGCTCTTCAAAGCTACGGACTTTGTGACTACTGTTGCTACGTGTGATCAGACTCTTGCAAAGAAAGTCAGGTTTGCCAAAAAGGTTTTCAAGGATATGCTCATTTCCTCGGAGGTGATGAAATTCTTTGACCCGTTCCATGGCCAAGACATCCTATTGATCCGCCACGCAATACGCCTAAACCTCGCCCTTTACCGATACTACGACTCCGAGGGCAGTCCGATTGCTCACATCAGCGACCACTCAAGAATTTTGTGCGATTACTTGACAAACTTGGACGACTGGGAGGATGCGTTTGTGAGCATGGTTCACTCTTCGTTCAGTGTCGAGCTGATGTTCCAGCTCGAGGCAGATAAGGCCAGAAGCAAGCTCGACGAGTTGATGAGGGACATTCCAAAAGCACGCCGAGCTGAAGACAGGCTTGTTTCGGCGGAAAGGGGGTTGTTTGCGGGCCATTAATAGTATCAATAGTTTTAATTATTTGTTTACACTACGGGGTGCTGTGGTCCGATTTCTGTACGGACCTGATTTCAGAAATGAGATTTTCTGACCCGAGACACATGTCTTGTCTGGATGGGAAAAGGTGGACACCTTGCGCCTGAGCTTGTGGTTCTTTGAAAGAACTAATTTGATGAGAATACCAAGAGCATTCACGTACGGGATAGGTCATTTATATTGCCACTGTTACTCAGATCGGAGACGGAACAAACACTGTGATTGCTCAAATTCCAACGCCAACCACCGTTGTGACTGCCTTGTGGACTGGATCTGAGACTCATCTTGACAAGGCGTGCCGCCCTTTCTCCGCCGTGATTCACCTGAACATAAATCCTGTTTGTTTGATACGTGCAGGCGCTCCAGCTGCTCCGACAACGGTGCACACCAAACATTCTCACTACTTTACTATTTGACAATGACAGATACTGTTGCTTCTACTGCGACTGCCCTCTCTGAGACTCCTCTCTGAGACTCCTCTCTGAGACTCCTCTCACTGTGCCTCTTCTGAGACATCACGTGACTGGGATACTAAGCCGGTTTCAAGACAACCATGAGCAGCACTCGCATGATCCTCCCGTGGAGCCACCGGAAGCACCACTGGCTATGGTTCAACAATTCTCAACACTGGTTGGGGTGTTTGGTTATGTGCAGGTCGCCTACCTCGGCAGTTTAGGCCCTGGCGAATTCACCAAAAATTCTTGGAATATTTGTATTTAAGAGCCCCGATAGCATCTTCAGGGTGATTCAAATGTCATAATATAATTTTTTTTTGATCCGTTCTCTGTATGGCTTGTAGACCGGGACCAAATTTTGGGTGCTACCGGCTGCAAAATATGGCTGCGGCGTAATGAGTATGATACAGTCATATTTTTAGCCACTCGAACTTTACCTCCTCGGTTTGAATCCGATCCCTGTCAATGTCTTCACTGCCGGAAAGCTAACCTATATATTTGAGGAAATCAAGATTCTGATCAATTCTGGCAGCAATTTATTTCTCTCTCTCGTAACCATTTCATATATCGCAGAGAATAAAATCCCGATGATGCTGCCCTGGAGAACCATCTGGGTCAAAAACGTCGTGGAATTTCGAGTCGCCTTTTATGGCAGTCTTGCTTTTCACTCTATTTTCAGTCCATTTATCTGCTACAGTAACTGTTGATGTGATCGATGGAGGTATTTGAGAGATCACTTCGTAGTCACTCGGCATGGAAAACAATGTAACAGCAGGATCATTTGATTAGTTTCAATTTTCGAGGGTCGAAACTACGCGTCAAATCAGCGGCCCCTTAAATGAGAGGGTCTCGTGAAGAATACCAAAGAACGAACCCGAGACATTTGTCTTGTCTGAGAGGGAAAATGTGGACACCTCCGTGGTGTCCCCAAGCCCCACGTAGGTAAACTTTGCGTACAACCTTCGCCAATCAATTGAGGTTGCGTATGTCGGAGTATTTTTAAGAGAATCAATTGTATTTTAATGGGCTCCCACCTGAAGCTACACAATTCATACTCCGTAGAAAAGCATTGATACATCTTGAGAAAGGCACTGAGTAGTGAGAGAGTCCGATTTTCTCAAGCCTTACTCTCTCCTCCTATCCCTTCCCTCTCTTGCAAGTCGTGTGGGTTCATTTTGATCCGAGAATTATCCAAGAGCTTGTTCAACTTTTGTTTTAGAAGTGGTCGAAGCACAATGCCCGCATCCTTTCTTCTCGAACAATAAACTCGGCGACCAATTGAGGTTGCGCATATTTAAGTACTTATTCTTTAATGGTACCAACATCGAGTTCAATTTCATGGGCAATGTCTTGCCTAACTGACTCCACCACAATTTCGTGGAGCTGCATTTGCTGCTCATACCTGTCAGATCTATCCTTTCAAGGCATAAATGACATTCGAGCCTGTAACTGCGGTCTTTGTGTCATGAAACGGAACAATAGATCCGAGCCTAAAATGATGAAGGCTTTCAAATCTTTGTGCTGTATCCATTCGTATTTGTGTTGTTGCTTTCAGAATTTTTCTCGACGTCTTTTGGAACAAGCAGCAAGAAAAACTTCCGCCAATACAACCGGGGAGGATTTTGGAAGTTTTTCTTGCTGCTTGCGACTCACAGATCTGAAACTGTGCCGATCGCAATCCTTGACTTCTTGTTGTGAGAGCTGATAACCTTCTTGGCTCTTGACGATCAACGATATAACTAGTAAGAACAAGGATATCGAGGTGCTTGCTCAAATGTGGCACCAATATGCTAAGAACATAGAGTACAACCTCGAAGCCACCGGCCCAACGCGGGGACCAGCAGAGTTGTGGGTAATTCGTTTATATCAAAACATCGTAATCGTAATTGTGATTTACGATGATTTTTGAAAAATTTATTACGATTACGATGACCAGTCATTTCGTAATTACGAATTAAGAAATTTACGAATTCGTAAATTGCACGGGGGTTTTGACAGTCGTAGACAATGCAACACAGATGGCGGGCTTCTCCATGTCAACACTATCTAGATCTTCATTTGCTACAATAAACGTAGTGTAACAAAGAAGAGAACCAAATTGCTGCCCGAATTCATCAAAATGTTGGTCTTTCTCAAATATATAGGTAAGCTTCCCGGTTGTGAGAGGAATGGCAGGGATCGGATTGAAAACGAAGAGGTGGGCAATGAGTGTAAAGATAAAGACACCGATGAGATGGCCGACGAGTCAAGCGACAGTTGGAGCGAAGCCTCTGAAAACTCCGCCGAGGACATGAGCAACCTTGAGTTCGACGACATCAGTGATACTATTGTCGAGGAAATTTCTGGGAGTATTCCGAAAACCTGTGCCACAACTTTTACATTCAGATGAGTGATATAAATTACGTATCGGGGGACAAAGGTGACAAAAATGAAATGCTGGGAAGTACAGTGGTGCTCGATGAATGATCCAAGTGTTGCGGTAGTTTTCAGAAGGCAACTTCATCTCGATCCTCACACGTCGAGTCAATTTCTGAAACTTGCAAAAGGCCTTGCAAAGTATATTGACTACTCATAAATTACATAAGCACCTAGGGCACATTAGCTCTCGTGGCTGACTTCCTTTGCAAGATGTTATTATTAGCCACACACGACTTTCATAATTATCGTAATACAGTTCGTAATTACGATTACGAAAATCGCAACTACGATTACGATGAGAAAAAAAAATCGTAATCGTAATTCCGAATCGTATTACGATAAAAACCACAACTCTGGGAACCAATATGAGTTCTGAGGTGTGAATATCTGTAAATAGCTGAATTTTGGGCTTTGCTAAGGCGAGACTTGATAGAGCTTTTTAAGACTTGACATTGTTGAAATGGAGATAAACGGGAGCAATTTAGTGTTCAGATTAAAGGACTACAGAATACCCATTTCAGAAAGCGAAAGTGTGTTACAGCTATTGATGTTCATTACTGAAAATATGGACGAGATTGTTACCGGTATGGTCTCTGCTCCAGGTCTAGATGGATCTTGAATCTAGATTCTCCAGTGTTACTGTAAAGCATGGACCCATCTTCACCAACCGAATGACCTCATGGAAGTAGGTTAATCACCTCAATACTATCGAAAGGTTTTCACTACCGTCATTCCAAAGAATGGGATTTTTCAATCTGGAGAAATCAAGGATCAGCAGCCGATATCCCATTTTAACACATTTTGAAAAAAACAATAGTCTATCATTGACTCAAATGCTTCAAGAAGGCCTTCGCTCTCCAAAAGGTAATTGCAGCTGCAGTAGTATTCTTGACCCCACTTCGCCAAGAGATATAACTCACGTGTGCGTGGAACATAGATTCCATGCCCCAAGGTAACATATTTGTGTTCTCGTAAACGTCTACTTGGGATGTGTGAAGGATCTACCCGTGCTGTACAAAGGGAAGTCAGCACAGTTCCATCTTCTCGCACGCAGAAGTGGCATGGCTCTATGTTTACTCATGATCATGGTCATATGGTGAGTTTATCAACCGAAAATACTTCGTGTACCAGTCCATGTCTCCGTTTGAGATCGAAGAAAGGCTGCCCTGTGACCCTGATGTTGTACTAGCATTTGCAAAAGGCCATAATCTTCTCTCTTTGGCCTAGCATACATCTTTTTCAACTGCAGAGGCGTCATACATTGCACCAAGTCCTAGACTGTTCGAGGAGCCACATAAACATTGGTGCCTATAGCCCGAATAGTCACATCAATATTTACGAACCTTGCTTTATTGTGACAAAAGACAACAACCCATGAGTTGCTTCCAGTCAACTTCACTCAACTTCAAGCCCACGTACTCTAAATCTTCCGAATATCAACATCTGAAGATACGAGTGTATCATTTGATGGAACTGTAAAAAGAATAATGCATGCCCGTAAATTTGGTCTTGGTCTCACTGACCTTGCTGTTGCCAAAGCTCTCAACCTTCTCGATAGCTTTTGCTCTCTCATAATCTTCGCTTCCACCACGATAAATGTTGACACCATCGGCAAAGGCATGGTCTTCTCCACCACCAACCATTGGAGACAATGGAAATACCCTCTAGTTCTAAGTGGTATTTGCTGGATCAAGCATCTCACTGTGCATCTTAGTGGCATGCCGACTGGTCCCCCCATTGAAATGTCACAAGAGTTGTATAGATGATTTTCAACAGCTTGGTGATTGACGGTTTTTCCGAGGAAGAGGCTTTGTTGGTCCACCCGCTACTTGGAATCGTGCACTGGGACGTGCATCTTGCGTTGAATTGATAAAAGCCGTGAGATCGCTCCGCTTGATCCATTCTTCATTGTACATAGCTGTCCAGAGCTTCTTCCATCTAGTGATATCCCGCACCTTTGGGCAAGAGATCAAGAAGATTTCTGGTTGAATCACCGAGAGCTTGCTCTGTTTGTCCCCCCTCCTGGATCCGAACAGATTTTATGGTGAAAATCGGGATTCACTTAATGTGATTGGAAACGTGGACTGTAGCAAACCCAGAAAAGCTTGGAAGTACTGTGCTGCAACACTTCCGCCTGCGATCTTGCTTCTACCCGAATATCTTTTACGGCGACTCTTTCTCCCGGAACTGGCTTCCTCACGTTTTTAAATGTACCTGCTCATTCGAAGGAAAGATCCACAAGTGTTCGAAGAAGAATCCCGACGAGTCAAGAGGAATCTAGTCCAGCAACGTTTCCCCATGTTTCCTGTATTAACCTTCTCCGTTCCGGGAATGATTCGGGTCATTTGACGAGCCTATTTTTGTCTCCAAAGATTCGTGTCCCAATCTCCAAGCTCCGTTATCATATCAAGTAAAGTTGCTGCTCGATGTTCTTGCATCTGGGTCTGAAGTTCAATAACTCCGTACCCCCTCCTGGGTGGCCAGGCGTAAAGTCTGTCTTTACCCACATTTGAAAAACTTTCTTGTGGCCAGATCCATTTTTGTAATATCGCAGTCGACATACACACTAAGTATAGGTGAGCGAACCCATTCTTGTGTATTATGAAAGGTTGATCAATCAACACCTAGTAAAGGAAGCCCAAATCAATAATCTTTCCTACGAATGAAAGACTGTTCGAATCATCTTCTGTTTGCTATCTTGAAAATGGAAATTGAATTCAAGAAGTTGTGACTAGGAGGGATTCAACTTACTGTTGCTGCGTCGCTCATATTGCCCAGTAGCGGAGTTTGGGTGTACCAGTGGTTTAAATTAATAGTATTACTAATTATTACACAGTTTATGGTATTTGTAATAGAATCAGCACTACCGTGTTACAAATAATTACAAATGATTAGAAATATATGAACGATGCCTGTTTTTCGCCTCAATGCACCTATTCAGCTCTCATCTACTCACGCAATTTTCGAGCAAAAACCCTTCTCGGTATTATTTTAGAAATCAATTATATGCTAGAAAGAACTTGCCTTCGGTAGATCTCTTCATCCTTCCTTGAAATGTAGAAGCTTCCCGGATCGTTTTCTAATTATGAAACTTTCTTGAGCCTGGAATCACTATATTCCAGCTCGCTCCAAAGTAGACCATTTGTCGAGTTTAAATTCTCTGCATCGCCAGATTCTGAATCTCTCAACTCTGCATCATGTCTACAAAACCAAGTCTCTGCATCGCTGAAACAGGCACCGCCAAATACTGGTATATTGCATGTAGTATCGAAAGACCCTGCTTCGCTAATGCTCCCAAGGTTTGCGTAAAACTGGTACCAATATTTTCCACCGCCCTCGATTCTATTGAAATCTGCAAATCACCGTTCTGAGCCCACGTCGCCTCGCTAGTTTTGCCTCTCAGAGCGGTGTCTTTTCCTCCCATCCAGGTCTGGTATGTTGACGATATTAGCAGACTTCGCTTGGCCCATACCAAGGTTCTGATCCAGATCCAGGTTATCGACAGCTTCCGACTGTGATAGAGAGTCAAAGTTGCACTTGCGTCGTCTTTGATAAATCCTCTTGCCTTCATAATAGCATCTTGATTGCCTGCGGTTGAAGTCTGTAACGCTTGTCCGTAACTATGCTCTTTACTCCGTAAAAACGTAATTCCGAGAGACAGGACATCGCCGTCATGGACAAAAAGTCTTAGGTCATTCGAAATGCAGAAGGAAACGAAACCTCGTTAAGTTTGCAGTACTACCTAATCTGGTCCTTCCCTTTCGCGCCCACCCCGGAAATGAAGTTTATCGGTCACTTCGCCTTCCGTTCAGCTTCCCTCAAGCCTTTAAATTTCCATCATAACTATAAATTATTTGTGATTGTTTGAAATTTTGCCTCTAGATTACAAATACTTTTGAATGATAGTACTATTTGTACTACCAAAAATAGAAACATCACATTGGGATGCTGTGGTTCGGCTTCTGAACGGGCCTAGTCTCAGCAAAACTGGATATTCTGGCCCGAGACACATGTATCGCCAGAAGAGGAATGGTGGACACCTCCTTAGTGTTCCCGAGCCCTAGGTAGGTAAGCTTTTCGTACAACCCTCACGAACCAATTGAGGTTGCGTAGGTTGGTGAAAATGGTATTTGTTAAAGCAAGCATCTCACTCAAGTTAACTTAGTGGTCATACCAATTTGGTTCCACCACGATTTTGAAATGTCACAAGAGTTGTATAAATGACTTTGAATAGCTTTTTGATTAACCGTTCTTCCACGGAGGAGGCACTTTTTTTTTTTATTATTTTTTGAAATCAAACTGCATAAAAGGAATTTGTACACTTACATCAGCAGCAAGTGTATGCTCAAACTCAGTATTGAAAGTCGCAACTTCTCCAATCTACAAATCACAAGACCATAAAGAGCTCCTGAAAAATCGAAATCTCCCCCTCTTCACAATTTTCTAGATTATGTGAATTAAATACCCTTAGAAATTAGACTTCCTTCATTTTAAACACAAAACCTAGGCAATTGGCGTGAGTGGATTCCATATTGCTCGTACACCCGCGCTCTCGTTCAAGCGACCCAGATCCATCGACCAAGCCAACAAAAAGCTGAAGGAAAAAAAAGACACGGCCAATCCCACAAACAAAATGAGAAAAACCAGAAAACACAAACCTACACTCTGAACTCAAAGTCACCCATTCATCTCTATTCCGCTATATAACCAACAGACTCGACAGACTCAAACACAAGGTGACAGACTCAAACACAAGGTAACATACTACTCACACACAGCACCCGCTCAAATCAACAAGGTCTCGATCTTGTCCTTGATTCCGTAAATCAGGTTCTTGATCGAAGAGGCATCGTTGGTGGTGACAGAGGCAGCAATCACTGGTCTCGAGACACCACAGGCTCTACCCAAAGCAGTCTTCGAGGGCACAAACACATAGGGAACGTTTTTGTCCTCGCACAACAAAGGCAAGTGCAACAAGATTTCAATGGGCTCGGTGTCGGCAGCCATGATGATGAACTCGGAGATTCCTCTGTTCAAGGTTTTGGTGGCCTCATTGGCACCTTTCTTCAACTGTCTCAAGTTCTGGGCTTGCTGGACCACGTCGAGGATTTGCTGGGACAAGCCAGAGTCGGCCAAAGGAAAGGCTTTAGGGTTTGCAGACATTGTACTTGTTGTTGGTGTTCTGGCTCCTTGCAATATTAGCTCACCGAATGTAGAGCAAATTTTCTTTATGTTCTGAGAGCGGTTTTCAGCGAGGCGATGGGCGAGGGCTCGATGCAGGACTGGGACATGCGCGGGCTGCGAATTACGCGACGCTCGGGGCCAGTGTTGAGTAATTGTCGTAATTATCGTAATTACTATTTTTGGTAGTGAACAACGTATAATTATACTTTTCGCGATATAGTTCGTAAGTAGTAAGAAGTAATTATATAGATTATTACTATTGACGTCCCTTCGAGCTTTCCCCCATTAAGATTTTTTGAAAAAGCAGATTATGAACGTATGTATATACTTAAGTAGGTCATCACCCATTCCATGTTCTTCGTTTTTCAAAGGGGTATATATTTGCGCTTCCCCACGTCTACCTCATGTCTACCTCATGTGGTGTTTCGTCAATGACAAATCGCTCTCCTCGTCGAATAATGCTGCCTTTTTGAAAACAAGGCCTTGATGTCTGAGAATCGTCAGAATTTCAATTGCTATCAGGAGTAATCGATTGCGTTTCCTCGATATCGTGTTATTTGCCCTCGAGAATAACGATAAGCGGGGGCAGACATGGGCAGAGTCACCAAAAAGTTTCTCGAAATAGGACTGACTATTGGAGACCTAGTTGATATTAACTCTTCAGCCCAATCATCAAACTCGCACCCCGACGCATAAATCTACTCACCACTTCTCCAAATTCATTTGTTGTGTGTTGAATTCTCACTATCCACGCAACTATGACGCCGAACTTCAGAAACGATCGAAGACACCCGAACGTGCCTCTTTACGGTAGAGATAGTCGTGTGGGAAAAGCCCGTTTTCTCAAACAACTTGAGCTCTAGTCGAAGGTCACGAACGGAGGGGAAATTCAAATTCTTGATTGGCTCAACATCCTCAGGGATTCCATAGTCCACATCGCCTAAATGTTGGTACTGGAGTAGTTTGGGCCTGGCTTGTGTCAGATTTTTGTGATCAGTGCATAATTGAGCGCTGTTTCACTGCCCTCCCAGGACCTGGGTTTCTCCAAAAGATGAAAGAAATAACTAGAAGTGAAACTTGTCTTCTCCTCATACGATCAAAGAATGACAGATTCTTTGGAGCCTTCGAGAAATCTGCAAACAAAAGTCAAGTATTTTCATCCTCTTCGGTGAACGAGATGTTTTTCACCTTATGGTGCTCCCAATTAAATATTACAACGCCACCAACCTCCTTATTTCGATACGAAAAGAAAAAGAGAGGGGATGAGTTTGAATGTGACCCTAATGCAACATGAAAGCTCGTAAGCTCATCATCGAACTATGCGCTCTCCGCATCTTGATAAGAATTACTTTGGGTTTCACTTCGCCAGTATGATCTATCAGATTTTGTGGCCAAGATCCATACAGTCCCAGAGTGACGAAGACTGAGAGTTGCTTTCACATAAACACCACCCTCAACACTCGGACCATTCATTCAAACCATATAAGAGCCAACGCTCTTTGAGCGTGCTGTAGCGCAGGCTTGGGACACCCAGTGAGCTCTGCCACCTCAATAGCATACGACTTCTCACTTATGCCTGACTCGAGCACGCGCTGAAACGTGTGTTTCCCGTCCTTGCCACCGACAAGATGGGTCCTGTGGAACTGTAGTTTGCTCTGGTCGACATTGTCCTTTTCCAACAATTTCTTGAGCTCTGTTCCGAAAAGAGTGGCGAAGAAAGTACTGCACTTGTCATTTCTGTGAAGATGCACGAGTGTGGTGAAAGCGATCGCTGTGTGGGTTCTACGGGGTGGCCACTTTTTAATATCGGCCTATTTGCGTGGTTTGTCGGCGTGCTGACCCTTTGAGCTCAGTTGATTGGGTTCGCGCGCTGTGACGAGGGCAAAACTGTCTTTAGTGAGCATTTTGGGTGTATCGGGGTGTCTGTGTCTGTGTATCCTGTCTAGGGTGTGCTGTCCAGGGTGTGCTGTCCAGGGTGTACTGTCTGGGTGTGCTGTCTAGGGGTTGTCACTAAAAGAGGCCATGGCTGCCTGTACTGGCTAAGACCGTGGGGGTTAAAGGGCTTAGTGGACCGTTAAAAGCAAATAACTTGTTTTTGTGACCCATTGAAGACAGGTACTGGCTAATACTGTGTATTTTGTGGACACGACAGACAGCTACAGGCTAAGATCGGCCCATTTGGGGCTCTGCGGCAAAGTGGAGAGCAGATGTCGGCGTTCTGTGGGATCCATCGGGTGATAATTTAGCAATATCGAGGTGTTAGTGGATGTGCGGGCATGCCAAGATCTGTTGAAAGTGTTCCAGTTCCGTGTGAAAACCTTGAACTCTTGGTTGTTCTGGTGGGTATCTCAGGGTATTTTGGCAATGATATGTCGCCAAAAAAGTCACGGGGTCTGCCTTCGACTAATGTCAAGTCTTCCAGGTATCTCAGTGATCTCCTTTCCAAATTTAAATCGATGAACCATCGTTGGAAGCCATCTGGTAATATTACACTTCAAAATGCTTCTAGGGCCCCGTTCACACCGTTGTTTTTTTGTGAGCGGCAAGGATAGACGCAAATGTCTTTTTCACATACGTGTGTAAATGATTCATGAACCAAGTTTTAACAGCTAGCCAAATGCTTTCGTTTTCTTTATAAGACGTCTTGGTCAGGATCTTTCCTTCTCACTTTTGCCGTCATGAAGCTGCGCAAAATTAGTTGATCTGGAAAGAACTCACTTTAAAAGCCCAATGTGGCTAAGCTGAATGTGTATCCGGTACACCGCACACCTGTGACTGCTTCGAGCTCGGCCGTATGTGAAGTGGTTGTCCTAGTCTCGATCCACTGATATCTGTAACAGTAACGAACACTAAGATGTTACTGGCTCACCATTTGTCGAAAATAGGAGCAATACGACTTTTGTTCTTGCGATACATTCTTAAAGGATCTACACATCTTGATGTAGTATCCAAGAAGCAGATCTCTCGAGGTGATTTGAGATACCGAGGGCACGTCACTTTTGAGGTACAGGAGAAGCCTTTTCACAACAGGAACATCAACAAAGGAGAAGGGTACATTAGCGGATACCAAAACATCCAGCAGCAGTTTTTGGTGGCGATCGGGATCGAACCTGGCAATCTTCAGACGAATGTTAGTAAGCAGTGGGCTTTCGAAACACATCCTGGTTTGAGACTTCAGGCATGTTCGATTTAGTTTTGCCGGGACAGCAAGGATGCACCAATGCTCGACTCCGATATAGGGTCCACGCAACCTTCTCGGGCCACAAGGACTTCAGGACTTATCTCAGACAATGCACGAGAATACTGTCTCTCGAAGTATTTTAAAACGTTTGTTGTATTGATTGGCCAGGACGATACGCGAGTCTAGCTGCGACGAATGGAACATTGAACGGTGATCGTTCTCTACTGGACTTCGACGTAAGGCTAGAGCTTCCAAACGAACAACCTATACTTGAATATGGGAGCTACCCCTTCGTCACGATCGCCGTGTTTTCAAGGGGCGTTCACTACCAGAGCGCAACTGTCTTTTGTGCTTCTCGGCTCTTCGAGATACAACGAATCCGATTCACGAGTCATGATAGGCTACGTACAACATTTTGCCATTTTGTGGTCAGCAAAAATTAAGTAGATCCCCACCATGTACATTCTGTATAACGTAATTCACTAATTTTCGTACCACACCGGCATTTGGGTCGGCAACAACAAATGCGTCTCAATAAAAACATTCTTTATTTCGAACACCTCCAATGCCACCACAACTGGTCGAATCGACTCCAGTTTCGGATGATGAAATTAGCATTTCATTTGCCCTAAAACGCTAATGGAGGGTGATATCAAGTCAGTTTGGAAAGTAGCACGCGTTCCAATGTGTCCCGCAGCACTCTTTGACGGAGGAGAAAAGGTTCAAGAAACCACGTCGAAGCAGCCGAAGACCGAACAAAATTGACAAGGACTGAAGACAAAAGTGTAGTCAAATGGGATTTTCGAAGGACTCTCGCGGTCTCGCCCTGGAGGCCAACGCTGTTCGCAAAATGGCAGACTATTTGCTCGCGTCGCGTGGTATAAAAGAACATTTGAAAGTCGGTACCAATTGCGTTTCCAGGTTTGTGAAAAGACACCCAGATCTCGACACAAAGTAATCGAGACCTTTTGATGATCGACAGTCAAAGTGCCATGACCCAAAAACAAAACATTGGTTTGATCGGGTGCATAACACGATGCTTACTCATGGGATCGAGTCAAGCGATGTGTACAATGTGGACGAGACAGGCTTTTCGGTGGGCTTAAATCCGGCAAGGAAAAATGTATCAGAGTCTGAAATACGGGGAAAGACAATTGATTCAGAAGCAAAATCGAGAGTGAGTGACAGCAATTGTATCACTTCCACGGGTCTGTTTTTGCACCCATTCATCATTTTGAAGGTAAGCAAATTTGCGAGTCTTGGTATGCTGAGCTTGAAGAAGACTGGTGCTTGGGGGATAGTGCGAATTGTTAGACATTCAATGATATTGCTATTCGGTGGCTCGAAAAGGTTCTCATCCCTCGGAGAGAGTCGAACGAAAAGCACTCATGGACTTTTGATACGTGACGGACATGGTAGTCATTTGACTACAGGGTTTGACAAAATTTGCAGCGAAAATCAAATAATCGCTCTATAAATGTCATCTCACACATCTCATTTGTTGCAACCTCTTGATCTTTGCTGCTTTGAGCCGTTAAAGACAGAATATCACCTGTAGGCCGGAGAAAGAACTGGGTTTGATGATTTAATAAGCCTTCCTTCCTCACACTATAAATTACTAGAAAGTTGTCTTGGGGATGTGGGTGGTCCGTTGAAAGCCTCTTTTGACAAATTAGTACGCGCTTTCGCAGGGACATTCATTTGCGATAATGGCTAGAAAAATCGGCGATGTTTTCGTCACTCACGCCAGGCAAAACAAAAAAAGCAGTTAAGCGAAAAAGCGTATAGCCGACGCTAGTGTTTGTCCAATGGGGAATTCAACAAACGCAATTCCAGCTTTCAGGGGAATGTTATCCCTTTTTGGAAAATTTCGTGGACTCAGAAGATAAATTTCACAGCCACATAAAAAACGCGAAACCACTTGTGGAATTTGTGGGAGAATGGGGCATCGTAGACAGACATGTCCAAATAAAGCTCAATAATCTTTTTATGTTTTAACGTATGTTTAGCGTTTATATTCGAAGTCAAAGATATTATATTTTTACAAAATGCAGGCGGTGACCCAAATGCCAGTTTGGTGCGAATGCTAATGGAGTACGTTGATTCTAAATATTCTCATCACTGCTGTGAGGTATTGCGGTGAGAATTGCAATTGGATAAGACCAGTTGATAGGTTCTGGTTTCGAAATTTGCCTTCTTGAAAGAAAATCAATAATATTCCCGATTTTCTTCAATTCGGCTGTACCTAACATCAGCTTCATTCCGTAGGAACTCTGGATCAAGCCGCATTTTCGTGGTGGAGACACGTTTTCTTCAAAGTTGAAACAGCTCACTTGAAGCACCCGCCCATACCTACCAAAATAAAATCCCAACAGCCACTTCTCCCCACCCGAATCCACACCGCCGTTGCACCCCAAGTCGGCCTGACATTTACACGCGGCGCAAATTGTAGCACGCTCCTGCATACAGGCCAAGGTGGTCTCGAGCAAAAATGAGCCAACGTTGATAACAGATAAACCCACTAGTTGCTAATCTAATTGAATCCATAATCCACAACTGAAATGTCCGATTTGTGGTATGTACCGAGCCAGTCCTTCTAAGCTATCACGATGGTGGAAAATTCAATCTTTGCGTGGTATCGCTCGCCTTCATGAAGCTTGCGGCCCCTTTTTTGAGGGCGATACCATTACTGTTAGATAGCCCCAATCGGTTCACTCAGATTTCATAGACACGAAACCACGGAGAAATTTAAAGGAGTTGTCAAAATTGCAAGAATGCGTGACCGACTTTTCCCGGGGTTTTCCCGAATTTCCTCCGGAGCATCCCCATATCTATCGCCCAGACCCACACACCTTGCCTTTAGTCTATCTGTGCTTTCCCAACCATACTAACGAATCTAGCCCAGTCTACGCTCCCTTTTTCGGCGCTATCGGCTGTACTGCCGCCATTGTGTTCACCTGTTTCGGTGCCTCGTACGGCACTGCTAAGTCCGGAGTCGGTGTGTGTGCCACGTGTGTGTTGAGACCGGACTTGTTGTTCAAGAGTATTGTGCCGATTATTTTGGCCGGTATCATTGCCATTTACGGGTTGGTGGTGTCTGTTTTGATCACGGACTCGTTGAAGCAAACCCAAGCCTTGTACACCGGATTCATCCAGTTGGGTGCCGGTTTGGCTGTTGGTTTGTCCGGTTTGGCTGCTGGTTTTGCCATTGGTATTGTCGGAGACGCTGGTGTCAGAGGTAACGCGCAGCAACCTAGATTGTTTGTCGGTATGCTTTTGATCTTGATTTTCGCCGAGGTGTTGGGATTGTACGGCTTGATTGTGGCGTTGTTGTTGAACTCCAGAGCCACCCAAGACGTCACGTGCTAAGTTTAAGCAATGCAAAAGCGCCGTGGGCGCCGGAGTAAAGTGCGGAGCCGCCAAGAACGTCCATCTGAAGTAGTGCACGAACCATCTCACAAGAGCTCATTCGAAAATGGAGTATATACATTCTGGTTTCTTCCCACTAGAAATAGACATTCTCCCTCTCCTCACGCGTCGATGTACACCCTGCCGATCTTGGCAAGCACTCTCTCCCTCAATTCTTTCAACAAGGCCTTCACCGAGGCAGGAACCTCCAAGTCCGCCTCCTTCAACACCACTCTCCAGTCGTGGTCCACAT
>JAKTWD010000660.1:0-32427 GCA_030581935.1 Metschnikowia corniflorae
TGAGACGCAAGTTGAAGAAGTTCTTGGAGCATACTCGGGTCAGAACGGACTGACACGACTTGCAGAAGCGGAGAGGGTAAGGAGGAGAGAGTAAGGCTTGGGAAAGTCGGGCTCTTTCACTACTCAGTGCCTTTTCTAAAATGTATTATAGGTTTTTCTATAGAAGTATAGATTTTGTAGCTTCAGGTGGGAGCCTCCTGTAATACAATTGATTCTTTAAAAAAAAAAAAGCTTCAGGTGGAGCCTCCTGTAATACAATTGATTCTTTAAAAAAAAAAAATACGCATTTTGTTTTGTGAATCCCTCAGTTTTAGCCAATAAATACATATCACGAATTTTTTTTGTACAAGTCTTTTGCTTTTGGCTGAAGTGTCAATTAAATAAATGCCAAGTATGTGCTGCCTTTGAGTTTTTCTTTTTTTTAAAGAAACAGATATGTATTGAAGGATGCCGCTTACCTTAGCCGTGGGCGAAAACCATATATTCTATAGAATACCTCAACACTGCCCTACGCGAAGCACAATTACGCGCTGCACGGGCGTGGAGTACCACGAAGACCTATCAAACAAACGTCTCCCTCGACATTTCCACTGCTTACCAGGCCCAGCCAAAAAATACAACGACGATCATAGAAATCGTGGGGCCGAATCCTCCAGTCACGTGACCCGCCCCACCACAACCGGCGCGCGAAGTCGAAGGGAATTAAGTAACAAAGTGCATACGTTGCGTCTTAGTCTTAACAAATGCTTTTCATATGGACGGCTCTAGCGGCCTTTGGCGTAGCCAATGCCAACCACGTAGTACTCGATAATGGAGCAAATAGCCAGGTGTGCGAAGGTATGTATGCCAAACAAGACTGGGGCGGCAAGAAACTGCCCCACATTAACATCAAACTTGATTCTTTCAACGACCACAAGTACAACGCAAAAGATGCGAAAAAGACGTACGATGATATCGAGGTTAGCTATGTGATTTTTGAATACAATGACTTGAGTAAATTGGGGGTTGTGCATAAGGCCTCTGGACGCAAAAAGTACATTTGTGACGACATTGCGTTGTCCTCTAACTTGTGTAACCAGGACCAGTATGGGTCCTTTCTTGCTTCTGGCGATACCGCCAACACGACGATCCAGATTCTGAAGATCACGCAGTTGGGCTCGGCGAACATCACCTATCCGGTGTTGAAAACTGGATACTACTGCGTATCTACGTTTTCCACTAAGAACCACCCCAAATATAGGGGATCGGTCAATTTCCAGAACGCGTTCGGCCAGTTGAGCGGCAAGGAAATCCCCAAATTGCCCGCGTACGGGATCTTGACGTTGTGTTACGCCGTAACGTTGGCGTTATACGGGTTCCAGTTTTTCAAGAAAAGAGACCAGAACCAGATCTTGCCCTTGCAGCGGTACTTGCTTGCAATGCTTGGTTTCTTGACCTTCGACACCCTTGTAGTGTGGTCGTACTATGATTTGGTGAACAACACCGCTGGGTCGAAGTGGTTTGTGCGGTTCTACATGGTGTTCATGTCGATCATGAGTTCCGCCAAGCTCACGTTTTCGTTCTTCTTGCTCTTGTTGATTGGCTTGGGGTACGGCGTAGTTTCGTTGAAATTGCCGAAAAAAACAATGACCAGGTGCAAGATTCTTGCGGGGGTCCATTTTTCAGCGGCGATGTTGTATTTGGTCGGTACCTACAGCGCCGGGGGCGTCAATTCGAACGTATCGTCCTCGAGCTTGGAATCCGACGACGACTTTGCCAGCGTCTGGCTGCTCTTTTTCGTGATTCCCGTCACCATCACCATGGTCACGTACTACTTTCTCATTTTGTCTTCGATTCGTGAAACAACCGCCAATTTGCACAAGCAGCGCCAAGTGATCAAGTTGAAACTATACCAGAACTTGTTCCGGATCATTTCTTTTTCGATTCTTTTGATCACCGGCGGCCTTGTGCTCTCCACTATGGTGTTTTTGACTTTGGCCAGTAACGCGGCGGTGGAAGAGAACTGGAAGGGGTCGTACTTTTTGTTTGATTTCTGGCCGAGTGCAGTGTTTTTCTTCATTTTCTTGGGCATCGCATGGTTGTGGAGACCCACGGAAACCAGCTACATGTTGGCCGTGTCCCAACAACTTTCCACTGGGGAGGGCGAAGAGGGAGAGGGTGCATTCAGCGGATACCAGCACGGGCATGAGTTTGAGTTGGACGACGTGTCTTTGATGAGTCACAGTGACAACGAGAATGGGCAAAGGGATAGTTTTGAGTTGAACAACCAAAGCATACCGCTGGAGGAGCCGCCCAAGTATAAGGAGGCCGAAAACGTAGACCACAATGTGTCCTCTCACAGTGCGAGCAATACCCTTTTCGAGTTGGGAGACGAGGATGTGGAGGAGGACGCAAAGGGTTCCGAAAACAAGACTACAGGCAGTCTGACCAATTGATTGTCATAGACTGGGAACAGGTTAAATAGGATGAAAAGGGTCACTCGGCTGGACCCTGGAAAGCGGATATGAAGAAATCGTTAAAAGGCATTATCTGTATTGAAACTCTCACACCCCATAGAGGAAGAGTTATTACGTGCCTTTCCACTCACCGGCGCAACCACTCCCCTGGGCGACCACTCCCCGGCGTCATTACCGCAAGATGCGATTCCCATAACACTTCTATGAATATATACCAATATTTCTTGCACCATAAAGTAATCATTGTTGCTCAAAGATATCATATATCAAGAATGCAAAAGTGCTTCGGCGAATGCTGAAAAAAAAAGTGACGGTTTGTCGTAATTGAATGATTTGGCACGTCGATTCAATATTCCCCTGACCCCTCATCGAAATCTCCACGTAGGTATCATTAGCGAGAAGAGTCCAACACAAACACAAGCAAACGAAAGTTGACAGAAATTGATGGGAAATTACTCGAGGATTCAATACGCTATGAGAATATGACTGGATCTTTTTCCCGACATTGCCCCGTGTGAGAATAAGGCAACAGTTTTCCCGGATCGCGGCACGGTGTCTCTTCAGAGAGTGGGAGTTGATCGGCCTGGATACCAAAATTGAAACAATGAACTCCAGATTAGGGTTGCGAAGTCAATCGACTCTGTTCATGAAAACGATGCGAACAGATCTCGTGAATTGGTCCACTGTGGCCATTGTGCCACGGTGCTTTCAGCGCCAATGCTTTTGGGAAAGTCTCCGGCCGCAATCACGGAAACGTGACGGAAGTTACACCCCATCGACACGCTTTCTGGACCTATCGCACGGCATTTTCAAAATCACGGTCTCTGTGATGAAAAGGCTCATTCGGCAGTTTATGAAATGACAAGCACTTCCCTTACTGGCAAAATCCTTCTGAGTCCTGTCGATTCAGTTCGATGGTCATGTTTTAGGGCTTTGAGAACATATTTGATTTGAGCACTCGGCAGCTTGGGCCGATTCATTGCATGCTTGGGGTTTATAGTGTTGGTGGGACCACACAGTTGTGTTCCCTTGGCTCTTCATGGAGTGTTGACGTGATTTTCCCTTCGGCAATGGAATTGTGTATCCTAAACGATAGTTATAGCAAGCGACCACCATTTTGGTGGTTAACACAATGGAGCTAACTCTTGTCTTCGAACGTCACCCTTTTTTTCTCTGAATTCGATGTCCTTCTGGAGACAATCGTGCAGTCAGATGCGCCAAACTTTATCATCAACTGAAGGTTTCCAACAGGGTGCTGAAATATCTGTAACAATTTGGGATGTGTTATCCAGATTGTCACTCAGTGAACATTATGATGAGATATCAAATCAAACATAGAGTCAAGTTCTGAGAATGTTCCGTTCCGATTGGTGCAATTACTGTTGGTGCAATTACTGTTGGTGCGATTACTGTTGGTGCAATTACTGTTGGTGCAATTACCGTTGGTGCAATTACCGCTGGTGCTGTTCCCGTTGGTGCTGTTCCCGTTGGTGCAATTCCCATTTGTGTGAATACTTCCCAAGAACTGCTAGACAGCCCGTTTGTGAGAATAATCAAGGATGTGCTAATACAGAAGACTCGATCGAGGGCCAATTGGAAGCGTTCAGCGCGGTACATTTGACTTAGTAAAAGCTTTTGACGTACTGAAATCGGAACTTTCGAATCTTCGCCAAGGGACGAGCCGGGATCATCCGTTAAATCTACCTCAGAGATTGGGGTATTTGCAGACATTTGGCTACGAGGTGGAAACGAAACAAAGGAGCATGGTCGTGCGGAAAAAGATCTTTATGTATGGGACCCCGGCGTACGATCCCAGACCGCCGAAATTTCTTCAATGCTGCAACAGGGCGCAAGCTCCAGAACAGTCAGAAGGTCTCTCAGGCTTCGAACAGCAGGCTTTGCCATGTAAAAAAGGCTTGAATGCCTTTTGAAAAGAGATATTAAAAGTACCAGATATTGCTAATAGAGTATTTTTGGAGGATTTTCTTATATTCATTTAAAAACGGCTTTTGGCGAGTCGACGTTCACAACTTTGATGAAACCGGGTCGCCATGGAGCACTAAAGTATCAACCGCAAGTGAAGCACGGGACGACTTTGCAAATAGACAGCCCGAAAATTGAGAATAAGTCACTGAACGTGTGTGTATGAGCGCACAGCTTTGTTCAATCTGAGGTCATGATTGCGCGAGAATGGACACATAACGCTGCCTTGAATTTTCAATTCAAATAAGAGCAGTGTCAAAAAGAAACTGAGTTAAAGAAAGCGACTTGTCAATTGGGAAACTGCAAGAGTAATTTCAATGAGTTCCTCAGGTCGGAACGTAGATGTGCAAAATCACCGTGCCACGGCCATCTTGGATCACTTGGCCGCAAACGCCAGAAGGATTCCGTTTTATCTCATAAAGATGCCCTCTACCAAGCGATTCATCTAAAAGCTTCTCTGTTTCACGTCGAGCGGTAAAATCGCCGGTGAGTGGTTGCACCGGTGAGTGATAAAGCACGTGAGTTACGTTCTGGAAATTACTCCCGATCACAAACAGGAATTAGGGGGTAAAGACGGCTAAGTTACGAGTAATTGGGGCATCACACACTAAAAAATGCCCCTGTTTGGTGTCCTCGCCCTGCTAATTGTGCAAAATGCTTATCTGCCCAGCCTTAACCTTCAAGACCATGCGTTACTTTATCAAGATAGCTTTTTGTGGGCATTAGAAAATCGTATTGACTTCACATGAGCTAGAAGTAATCACTTGTGATTCTTTTTACTCAATACTTTTTATAAAAGATCACGAAAACTATAGTGATATTAATGCTTGTTACCGCAGCAATACTTCGAAAATTCGGTCTCGCATACATCGCCACAAAGAGAAAACGATCGCACGAAACCCATACCGTGAGGTGCCGCATTCTTTGCAGACCATTTCGGCGTGCTAATATTCAGGTATTTCACAGAATTTGAGTGAATTCGCCAGGGCCCAAACTGCTGGGGTCGGTGGCCTGCACATAAGCAAACACCCTCCAACGACTCTTCCCATCAGAGGCTCATAACCAGATACTACAGCAAAACCTCGTTAAGTCAATACATAGAAAAAGCGCACTTTTATGCACTTATCGAGGAAATTCACTCATCGAGGATTTAGGTGGTTTTCTTGATGAGGTGAATTCCTGAAAGTGTATAAGATTATGAAAATTAGTGGGTATAATAGAGAATTTCGAGTCGATCATACCTATGTAAATAAATTTTCATTTTTTTTAGTGTTTGTCTTCCAGAGTTAATGCGCATTCTGTTTTGTGAATCCATTAGTTTTGGAAGTCCTTCTCAAAACTCTAGACTCCATTGAAGGTTTTTTTCTATAAAATATATAGTTTTGCTGAGATGAGGCTTGCATAGCAGCCGAACCACAGCACCCTCCAATGTGATGTTTTTTTTTTTTTTTTTAAAGAAACAGATATGTATTGAAGGATGCGGCTTACCTTAGCCGTGGGCGAAAACTATATATTCTATAGAATTATGAGAGATCGGGCGTGAGCCCTGTCTCCTAATCACGTGAGTCCGCGCGTACTCTAATACGCGCTACAGATAAACCATTGGGTTCGTCCAACAGAGAAAGATGAGAACTATATCTTTCTCTAGAGGACTCGCTACGAGCACACCCATACATCCTTAGTATAGGTATATAGTACAGAGTAATCCTACGGATTAGACTATAAGCTATAAGTCAGGTTACCCCTGCCTTATCGAGTCCCTTGTTAGGTTATCTCCTAACAAGAATACCTTAACACACTTGATTTTCCAGATGTGTACCGCACATCCAGTTTTTTAGTGTCGCCCGGGTTTCGAATCGGGGTCTTAGGCGCAATAGGGTTACACCTTGACCGCTGCACCCCACGAGTCAAGGATCTTTAAAAAAAAAAAAAAAAAATTGGCCAATTCATACAAATCACACTTTGGTTAAAGTGTCAATCAAATAAATGTCAAGTCTTTGAGGGTTTGTTTTGCGTAATAATATACCAAACGAAGCGGCCCGCTTGAGTCCAGCCATACCACGGAGCGTGGTTGTAGACGACCTCCATATTAGGCTCGGGATAGGCATCACGCTGCATATTAAAGAATGTAGTCATATTCAAGAACTTAATAATAACTAAAAACCAAACGCCTCCCTTTTCCTCCAGGGGAAAGGGTGGCCTATATAGACTTTCGTCTGACGGAGACTTACACACAAGAAGAGCGGTCATATGCCGGAACGCGGAACAGTACCGGTATATGCCCACCTTGCAGAGTGGATGGTTGGGCAAGGATTACTAATCCACCGATCGACCACACTCAGCTAGGAATAGCTCTGGAATCACATGACTCTGCATCGACAGAGGTATGGGGGACCTCACAAGCTCTCCCAATTATTTGCACGTAATTTTATGCAGTTATCGAGGTTATTCATTTAGCGCGATATTCACTCATCGAGGTTTTACTGTAGTTCAGATTCTGCTTCAGCATCGTCAAGAAGACGTCTAGCACACTCAGCTACACCACATATAAATCAGATAGATAAAGGGGATAAAGGGACAATCAAAGGTTGTTGTAAGAACACGTAACGTGACACATTCATACTTCCGGCAAATATATATATAGTAATACTCTTGTAGTCAATACTAATTTACGACTCACCAATTGAGCTGTAGATTAACCATGGATTGATCACAGTTTGTCAATTACTGTATATTTGGGGTGGAGATTCCGAAGCTGGAAATAAACCAAACGAAGAATCCCTTTCATTCAGACGACGACGAAGTCACTTCCGACTTTGAATAAAAAGGGTCAGAAATGCCCTCACCACAACTCACGTACCACAAAAAAGCACGTCGTAAATCACCTCCCCAACATCTAGACACCCGCCCACACAGACCCCCCGTTGGCACGCACCTCCTTGGTGAGATTCTCCACCTTCGAGTCCCAGTAGACCACGTGATCATACAACGTTTTGACCTGGTCAAGGTTCAAGATCCGCGGCTGCAACCACGTGACCACCAACACCTGGTCGATCTGGTTGATGTAGCCCTTGATCAAGCCAAGCGAAAAACACTTGATGATCAAAAACTCGACGTCGTTGGGGGCAGTCCCGGTGACCGAGCACACCTCTTTGAACAGGATCTGCTTGTCGGTGGCCTGCTTGACTGAGATCAACTCCAACAACGACATAATCACGATTTTCTCGTGCAAAAACTGCTTGTGGTGCGCAAGTTGCGGCGATTTGGAGAAAGCGGTGTGCAGCCACTCGGAGAACTTTTGCAACTGACCTGCGTTCAAGTGCTGGATCAAGTTGTACAACCAATAGTACTCGTTTTCGGGCGCACTAATACTGTTTAAAATATCGTGGAGAATGAGCTCGCCGAAATTGTAGATTTTGTCGCCCAACAATGCGGCGATACAAAGATCGTGGCAGAACGCCAAGCGTTCCTCGGAAGATAACGGGGAATCTATGGACGACAAATACAACAAGCCGTTGGTGTAGAACAAATTGAAGTTTTCGCGGATCTTGTAGTTCTGGCACTTGGTCAAGTAGAACGCCGCGTTGATTTTCGAGCTGTACTCATTCTGTAGAGTCGAATCGAACTTTTCGCTAACCAAGTCCAAGATATCCTCGGCTTTAGTGAAGTTGTTCAAAAGTAGCAGGTACCGTGCGATCTGCAAACGCACATACACAATCGCCTCGTCGTCATTAATCGCCTCGTCTGTATTTTCAGACCTTCTTGAGTTGTATTTCTTGGTGATCTCCGCCACCAACGTCTCTTCTAATTCATTCAACTTGGTCAAACAAACGCCTGGCTCGTCGAAAGAGTGCAATAAGAAATCAACCACCTTTATGGGATTGAGCTTGTTTTGGAACAGCGACAAGAACTGCGTATAGATCCGGGCCCTCAATTCAAATTGCCTACTTTCCGGGATCTGGTACAATTCTTCGACAGCCAACGCCAACTGGTTCCACAATTTCCGCTCGTAATA
The DNA here is from genome assembly GCA_030581935.1 of Metschnikowia corniflorae. NCBI lineage: Eukaryota > Fungi > Ascomycota > Pichiomycetes > Serinales > Metschnikowiaceae > Metschnikowia > Metschnikowia corniflorae. The sequence continues at coordinate 8,455 of JAKTWD010000660.1, forward strand.
GTCTTCCAATTGATATAGGATCTGCGCGATCTCGGCGTTGTCGGTCTCTTCTCTCAAATCGCTCAACACCGTGGCTAAGTCCTGGTCGATATCCATTGCTGACATTTTGGAAGGAGTGTTTAGTGGGTGGTTTGGTTGAGCGTTTGAGAGATAGTAGTGGACGCGCCATTGTAGTTGTGTGGCGAGGTGCGCGGTCGTGTCCTGGCCCAACATGGTTGATGGGTTTTTTTGGGTGACTTCGGTGGATTGACTATTTTATGTTTTTGCATGGTTTTCGTGTTTTTACCAAAGTCAAAAGTAAAGTGTTTTGGACAGTTCGGATTTTCCTCTGTTGCAAATTGCTTCATGAGCTCTTCTTGCAAAGCCGAGCCTGTGATCCATGAGAACGCTTTTCGCAGCAACGTGGGTGCGGTGCGGTGGCCCCCTCAGCTCTTTGAAGTAGAATGCACATTGTTCTCCACACATCGTACAAATTTCCTGCTGAGACATTAGTAATTTGATTGAGGAAATTTCCTTTGTGTAAGCCCCGGGTTTTTTTAATTTCCAGAAAGCCTGCTTGGCTTTGTAGGTGTAACCAAAGGAGCACATGTAGCCTCGCGAGAAAGTGCAATTCGGGCTTCAGCTGTCAACGTCTCGAGAGGGACTGAACAAATCGCCTTCGAACGACAGATAGTTTCTAAAAAGGCTGTCACTTTTCTTTTTATCTGTCCAATGCGTAACAGGTGCCTCTTTTCGTCTCTGAGGATTCCATTGTCATAAATGGCTTCTGTAAAGCCTCTCCTTACTGGCTCGATGTGCATTTTGAGCGGCGAGGGGATTATATCCGTTATTCGTAGACTAAAATCATTGATATGATCTGTTTTTGATCCAACATGGAAGAGGTTCTTCGGTGTCAGCGGCTCCCAAGCTCACATAGGGCTCGACTTGGTGTTGGCGCTTCGAGACAGATTTTCGACTGCGAATCAACCCGATCGATTTCAAAAAAAAAATTGACTAGATTCGCCGAAGCCGCTTTTCATATTTTTGCAGTTGAGAGCAACATATCGAGCCTCCTCAAGTACTTCAAGGAAATCTCAGGTACCTACCCCCGCGCGTGGTCTTACCAACGGGATCATCGTACGCCTTCTTCAAAGGGCCAAAACAGGCAGCATCTAAAGGCTGTAAAAGGTGAGAAAAATGCAGAGGCAAACAAAGTGTGATGACGTTGTTTGCAAGGCAGCTGTTGTAAAATTTCTCAGTGACAGGGCTTCCATGATCATCGAATATTAAAAGACGATGATTGCCCGTTGTAGGCTTTTCAATCTGGGTATAAATGACTGCTTGAGCCAACGAGAGCTATCTCGCTGATTGCCCATCCTTTCTCACCCAAATTTATATTCCAGGCAAAAGGCATAGTTTCTTCCCACTTTATCTGCGGTTTCTTTCCCTCGAGAGCAATGGTACAGGCTAATGCCCATCCTTAGAAGCTCACACTGAATGGATGTAATTCACTCTGTATTTCCAATGGTCAAAAACTTCCGGCAACACGGAGGTCCGATGCTGTAATCACAATTGGATTATAGGTTGCGCTCAATGCGATATCGGCCTCATCAAGATCATGAAAAACCTCCTTAACCCAGGGTCCATTAAGTCGGGGTTGAGCAAAGCATCGGTATATTCCATGAATGAGATGAGCACTGAATTGAGTTTATGTTCTCGCGAAGAACTGGTGGAACAGGTTGAATCTCCGCGTGAATCGTGTAATCCACAAGCCGATGTCCGAAAACTATAACCTTTTAAAGAGAATCACAGCATTTGAGGCATCTGAGCCAGGTCTCATTTTCTATTCTCAGGTACCTGCACCAATCTGGATTCTTTTAAAGTGATGAGAAAATCGGTCACGATACAATTCAGTTCATTGAAGTGATAAGAACATCGGTCACAATACAATTCAGTTCATACGTCCGAGCAGTTTTCAGATGTTTTGACACGTTGGTTGGAAACGATGGTACATAGCAATATCAATATCAGAATACCCTCAGTCTCTCACGCTGCGGAACTGGTGTTCTTGAACTTGGCGATCAAGGGTTCAACAATCGAAGGATCGCATGCCTCAGAATTCTTGGTTTCGAGTAGTGAAATCGAAATCTGGCATCCATCGTCACTGCAAAGTTACTATGACGCTTCTCCAGATCAGAAAACAGACACACAACCATCACCGCTCCAAAGTATCCGAAACACGATCAATACTAATCTCCTCGGCCGACTGGTCCACATACGTTTTGAGACCGTTCCATGTGTCCAAATTCTCCTTGAATAGTTTCGTGCCGGACCTCACAAAGTCTATCATCACAAGCAACCACTTCTTCTCCATCTTCACCGTATACTCGTGGAAATTGAACTGCAAGTTCTTGGTGAGCTCGGTCATGTCCTGGTTGAACAACGCAATGAGTTGGTCGAGCTTGTCGAGCTCTTTTTCGATATGCTGCACCCTGTGCTGATAGTTCAAATTTGCCAGGGACGCCGGAAACGCTGGAGCTTCATCTGTTATAGGCGCATTTGTGCGATGGTCCACCTGCTCTTCCGGTAACGAGAAGCCCGGTTTGTTGCCGCCAAACAAGCCGTACCACGATTTCTTGCCGTGCAAAGACCGCTTTTTCTTCTGTTTGGACTCAATTCTTTCGATCGCCGAGCTGATTGAAGGACTGTTGATGTTCAAGTCTTTGAGGTGCTTAAGCGACTCTAGACTGTGGCTTGAATTCGAGAGTTCCTGGATCTTGCTGAATTTGAGCTTGTACAAGAGCTTATACTGAAGAAGCTTGTACTTGTAGAACTTGACGAGTTGCAACGCCGAAACGTAGTACTGCGCAAACTGGTTGACGGGCTCCTCCCAATCGGGAATCACATGGTCATGGAGAAAGTGCTCGAAATTGAGAAAGGTGGAGTCGACGGTCGAGCCAAACTTTTCGATGACTAGCGAAAGCTGGTTGTTGTCCTGGGTGACCATCTCATGGATCTGGAGCGAGAAGTTGTTGAGATTTCCGCCCAATTCGATGAGCACATCGATGATCTGCTTCAAGTTACGGATGTTTTTAGAGTTGAGTTTATGGAGATCCAGGAGGATCTTGATGTTCTGGTGCACGTTTCGCTCAAAGTTGACTGACTCCGCGGGAATATCCTTGAAAAAGTCCTCGTTTTCCTGCAACTCGGACGAGTTAGTTTCCTTGAGATTGAACAACTTGACCTCGCTGTGCAATTTATGTAGATCGTTGTTGATCTTGCTGAGTGAATTGAGGTTATCTGGAGAAGTTACGTCAAAGCCCGCGATCGACGGTAGAAGCAAATAGAGCCCGTTTTGGTCTGTCGGGTTATTTGGATTAGCGAGTAGGAGGTTCTGTGGTAAAAGACTCACCGGAGGCTCGTTGATGGCGTTTTCCCACGCGAGTTCATAGTTGGGATCAAAAAACTTCAACACAAGCGGACACGCCTTCAAAAGCGGGTTCGCGTCAAACACCACGTCCTGCAAAAACTTCTTGAAGTATCGTTTGCGGATATCTATCACCGAGAGCTCTTTTGAAGAGTCCAAAGAATTGATCAAGTACGTAAGCAACGTGTGTTTCTCTGGAATGGGCGGGATTATCACCGTGGGAAACAACTTCACGAGGTTATCTCTGAGCGACTTGAACTCAGAATATCGGCGTTTTACGATTATCAGATCCTGCTCCATCCGGAGCTCGATCAAGTATACTACGACGGCACTATTTCCAATCCGCTCGCTCAGAAGCACGTCGATTTGCACCCGGGGCTTGCTGAGCAACTTCTTGATTTTTTGCGAAAGCCCCAAAGAGTCCTTGACGAGCGCGGTCGACCCAAAATCCACATAGCTGTCTTGGAGGTACGACGAATTGTGATGTTGACTCGGTGGGGAATTTTGAACGGAGCTCGTGATGGCCGGAACCGCATTGGGACCAGTTTTCGCAGGCTCGGAGTTTGCCGCCGTGTTGTAGAACAGCGGGTTGTTGTCCTGCTCGATATCCGGGAAAATATCCGGTTCTTCCATTTTCAGTAGCTGTTGTTTTGGTGTTATTGTGGGGTTTCAAGTGCTGAGTGCGAGGCTTCGATTGATGTATGGTCGCGGTCACGTGCGGTAATAATGGGAGACTGTTGGGTTGCTAAGGCTAGGAATATAGATAGATTTTGCATTTCTGGAGAAGTGGGATTTTATGGGAATATGAGGATTGAGATGTATGCGTTTTCTGGCTGATTATGATTTTTGGAGTTTTGTGTTGCTTGTGACTTGTCTATCGGAGCAATATTGAGTGAGGCTAGCTGTGGCAACTTACGGCACTAAGTAATTGTGATGTAAGTCGGTGTTGTTAAAGATAGAGTATTACTGATTATTACACTTCTTTTTTGGTATTTGTAATATAAAAAGATAGTACAATATTACAAATACTTACAAATAGCTAGACAATACTACCAATAATTACAAATAAGCACGAAAAATTACAGTAATTACAAATAGCTATAGATGGAGTATAACACCCCCAAGTCGCTCGCCTCAACACGCGACGCGTTTTTTTATTAAACAACAATATTTGATCATCGATAACAATGTCAAAGTCCCGTCAAAAACCGAAAGAGAAAGGAGGATTTCAAGAGGAGTATATTGAATTAGCGTTAGGCGAGAAGAAAGGAATCCAAAGCTCACCTTCGCTTCGTTAGCACGACGTTTTGGTGTCGCGCAGACTACGCTTAGAGATCGGTATCATGTATTCGGTGCAAATTCACTAAGTATTCCAGTCGAGTTCGCTGGTTTCGAAACTTTCGAGACCCAAATGCGCTTGGTCTTTCTTATCGAAGCGTCCAACTTGTGCCAATACATAGTTTTTTTCTGAAATGAAGTGCCCCCCTGAATCATTTTGAATGTCGAAAGCCAGCAAACTTCATTCAAAGTTTCTGGGCCTTTTCGCATTTTGTCTTGCAATCTTTCTATCTCGGCCTGGTGTTCAAACGTTGTCAAAAAAAACGATTGATTACGAACGCCTTTTACAGGCCTTTGAATGAGATTGGGAAATGAATTCATTCGATTTGAAAAATCCTTCAGCAAGGGAAATGTTTCATCACTTTCTCGGATCTTCTAAAATCCAACTTCTCAAAAAAACGTGTAATGCAAAAAATGGATAAATTCAATACGTGACCGGCACAACGTATATTTCCATCACATTTGACATCCCTAGTTATGAATTGGTCGAGTTGAACACTCATAACCGAGGATTTATCTCTCGTAATAGATACAATACGATTTACAAATCTAAACGTTCGATAACGTCCTGGACAATCGGGAATCATAAGCCTCCTGTTATGACTTTCACTTCGAGCACCTCACATACAGCTACATAAACCCTCAGTTCAACGGAATTACCGAGTATGTGTAAACTCACACAACTCTTCTAGAGAAAGCTGATCACCTGCAACGTCCAAAGTCGGCGCCGGTGACGCCGAGCGACGTTATGTTGGCCAAGTTGATAGCCTTGAACGCATACTCGACTTGAAACAAACTCCTTTCGGGCGAGAAAATCGTGATGTGCCTGTCGAAATTTGCAGTGCCTAGGTGTTAGTATTGGCGTTGAGGGGCGGGTAAGCGGGGTGATGGGAAGGTGATGGAAACGGTGACGGATGTGATCTTATCAAGGGCTATCACAAGCTATGCGGGCAGTAAACCAGCAGACCGTGGCAGAAGCACGCCAAAAAACCCAATAAAATGTCCACGAGGAGAGTACACTCGCCAAGTGGTTAATGTACCTTGAGTCTATTGGAGTGCCTCCCTAGCATAATACGCCTAGGAATATGGCCAGTTTCATAATTGTGTCTCGCGGGAAAGCGCCGCTCGAACCAATTGGCAAAAACTGGCTACAAGGCTTCTTAAAACGAAACACTGAAGTCAAGAGCATGTTGATAATAGCTCGTAATACAATTCGTGCCAAGTCTGAGACGCCAAAAAATTTCGAAAATTGGTTTCAGCGCGTGAAAAAGACGATAGATGACTGCGGTATTGTTCAGTACGATTTTTATAACGTTGATGAGACAGGATTTGCCATGGGAATCCTTGGTTGCACTCGCGTTATCACGGGTTCCGAGGTATGTGATGAGCCGACGCCTTTGCAACCTGGAATTCGAGAGTGGGTCACCGCAATTGAGTGCATAAGTGCTGGCGGTTTCGCGTTGGCACCCTTCATTATCTTTAAGGCTAAACGATTGCAACAGGGTTGATTTGACGGCCTAGAAAGGAAATGGCGCATCGCCATATGTGAAAATGGATGGAAAAACGACAGTTTGGGACTCAAGAGGCTCGAAAAAGTCAATATTCCTCAATCAGAGGCTCGCATAGTGGGTGAATACCGTCTTTTGCTTTTCGATGGCCATGGACGTCTTTGACCCAAGAGCTCAAGGACAAATGTGAAGAACCAAAAATATTGATTCAGTGTATGCCCCGCATACTTCGCATCGTCTCCAGCCTCTTGATCTTGTCTGCTTTGCTCTATCGAACCAGAGTACAGACTGATCGTGCAGAGTAAGATGCAGGCTCTTCATAGTGTCGACAAACATGAGCTCATTTCTGCATACCCCGAAACTAGAAGAACTTCTTTTTCCGCCTCAATGATTAGTAGTGCTTCCCGAACCTCTGGATTGCTTCCATTTGATCCACATCGTGTTATCGATAAGCTTCCACGAACTTTTCTTACACCAGCGCTTGAGGTTGATGGAGAAGGAAGAATGTCACCAGAAGACCATCATCTTCCTTCAGAGTATGATGAAATAATGGATTTAGATAGAGAATTTGCTAAACTCATTCAAAAAGTGAGTCATGGCCCTCGAAGTCCGCTCAAGGTCATAATGGCGATATACTTAGAACAGGTAGATTGCGCGTTCACCCGAGCAAATATTTTCAAACAAGAATTGCACAAAGAAAAGGAAGCAATGACTGAACTCAGAAAAAAGAAGTCAAGATCGAAAAGAAAGTGCCTCAAGGAATGCAATATATCTGTCGAGGACGTGGAGAAGATCTCGTTACCTTCTACAGAAGCGTTAGAATCAATCTCAACAATTTAGACGAAATTGTGAACAATGGCTCACCGGTACGTAAAAAGCTGAAACGGCTTTGTGGAAAGTGCAGATTGCCAGGTCATAGATTTGAAACGTGTATGAAAAAAGACTGGTGGTTTTGTATTCATTTTAGTTCTGTGTGTTGAGAAAAATTGATTTAAAATAGAGGTTATAATTAGTTTCGCAAAAAGTGAGCGACTTGGGGGTGACGCGACTTGGGGGTGTTATACTGTAACGTACTTTATTAGCTTTCGCACCAACTTGGCATTTGGGTCACCGCCTGTGTTTTGTAGCAATACAAAGTAAAACCTCGACACAGTGAAACTACGGAAAGCCGGACGCTTTGTAAACAGAATCTCGCGTTAAATCGCAAAGCCGGACGCTTTGTAAACAGAATCTCGCGTTGAATCGCAAAGCCGCACGAAAAAAAAAAGTGCGCATAGTTAAGGAATTTTACTACGGGAGAAAAACTTGGATAAGGCGCGATTCTCTTTATTGGTTAAGCAGAGCAATTTTTCCAGAAATCCCTCTTAAAAGAAGGCCCTTTTGAAGGCGAAAGCGGCACGGTCAAGACCCAAAACTTCGTGAGATTGTTGCAAAAATGCATTAAAACCATTCGCCCCTGCCTTAGATCGCGTAGCCGCGTGTTCACCCGCAATTCTGCTCGGATTTTTATGAATGATAGTTAATTCTTAGACAAAGACAAAAAAAAGAGGCTCAAAAAGAGATATATAGGCGCACATTGAAGTGAAAATTAATAATTTGTAAATAGCTAAAATAACAAACATCACTAGGTTCCTCGCTATTCCAAATCTTCTAGTGAACATCCCCATAACAGTGGTGTAGCTCTCGCGGCTATGCATGCAAGACAAGACTATAATCTGCAGTAAAACCCGGTATATGTACCGGAATTTACTTCTTTGTTGGACAAGGAGTACAAAACGACGATTGTAATTAGGTCCGGCTTCTCCAAGTTTCACTGTACTGGCTTTCCACTCATCAAGTGTAAGAGCGAACTTGCCCTCCTTCATAGCAAGCTTCTTTCTCAAGGTATCCACTTCTGCATAGTAAATTTCCTCGAGTGTCTTGGTGATCAGCGAATGCGATATAACCTTTGGTAGTCCCAAAAGTCCATGTTCTTAGTTCCTTTGCTTTCTATGGAACCACCCAATCAGAGCCAGCTTGATACACCTTGTGCACGCCTTGTATTATGCCGGGAAACCATAAGTGCATCGTAAAATTTTACGATTTTATTACTTACGAAGGGCCTGTCGTTATCGTAGTTACGATAACGAAAAACCGTTAACTTTGACGAAATTTACGATGAATTTACGATGCGACTTAACACTGATTCCAGCTCGCTTCCAAGTAGACTATTTGTCGAGTTTTAAGTCTCTGCGTGATGTCTAAAATACCAAGTCTCTGCATCGCTGAAATCGGAATTGCCAAAGCCTGGTAAATTGCATGTAGTATCTAAAGACTCTGCTTCGCTGGTGTCTCCTAAGTTTTGCGTACGACTGGTACCAAGATCTTCCACCGCGCTCGATCCTATTGAAATCTGTAAATCGCCGGTTTGAGCACACGTCGTCTCGCTCGATGTCTTTGAACGTTGCTCATTTTGCCTCTCAGGGCGGGGTCTTTTCCTCCCATCATCCAGGTATGGTATGTTGATGATATCAGCAGACTTTGCTTCGCCCATACAACACGTGGGTTGCTCGGAGGTGGGGTTCAGAGATCCTGATCCTGATTATCGGCAACTTTAGACTGTGGTAGGGAGTCAAAGCAGACACTTGCCTTGTCTGTAATAATGCCTCTTGCCTTCATAATAGCCACCGTCTTGATAGTCTGCGGTTGAAGTCTGTTTCGCGTATCCGTAACTATGCTCTTTAGTCGGTAGAAAAGCGGTTCCGAGGATGGGGACATCCATCATGGACAAATAATCTTGGGCCATTTGGAAGACAGTAGGAAACGAGCCCTGGTTACGTTTGTAGTACTCCCGAATCTACTCCTTGACTTTGGCATTCTCTTGTTGAAATTGAAGTCCGCTCTCACCGTCATGGTTATCGTCATCACCGAGCTGATTCGCGTCAAAGAAAAATTCCAAACACGCACTTTCTGTAATCTTTAGCTCAAGTTTCTTTTCCATCCCTTTTGTGCCCATCCCGGAAATGGAGTTTATCGGTCACTTCGCCTTTCCGTTGAACTACCTTCAAGCCTTTCCACTTTCATCAAGAACTATAGAGCACAGCACAAGGAACCGGTTGAAATTACATTCCTTTATAAAGAGAAATGTTTTGTTGGGTCAGATTGGCTGATAAAGTTTATTTCAGTCTCTTTGCTCCTTGAGCGTCATGGTTTTCACACGCTGCAGTAAGCATCGCGATCAGCTTGTTGATGTTGGCAAAAGTTTCACTAGATTCCGAGATTTCCGGTTTGGACGACATGACTGAAATACTGGGATGAGAAATTCCCAGACAGGAAAAGACGGTGAAAGTAGTGATAAAACAATCACAAAAACAATCCCACATCAAGTTCGTCCAAAACAAAATGATAAGAGCCGCAATGTCTTCAATTAATTTATCCGAACTGCCCTGGCTCCAGTCTCCCACCTTCGGGAAATAGATCTTGCTTTGTACAATTGTAGATCGTTTGATGCAGATTGACTTGGGCGGAAAGATGCTCCAAAAAATGACAAGTACACACCTCCATTTTCATAAAGGGGGCAATGATCCGTCGGACCCGGTCGGGCGAGATGCTCCCCCTCCTCCTCCTGCTACCATATTAAAAATAACTATTACAAATTATTACTAAATTTTCAATAAGTAGGCGCGAAAATTTTGTAATTTAGCATCACTGGTTTTTATGACATCGATCTCGAAAAAAGCCACCACTGTTTCATCAGCTATATAGTTCAGACGGAGGAACTTCATACCAAAGATATTAACCCAACAGCTCAACTTTACAAACGTACACCAAAACTACATTGGTCCCCCCCGATCTGCATCGGATGTCTTTTGGCCGACCGTGCGTCCTGATTGTTACTAACAATTAACGCGCTCCGCAGCCGATAAGGCTTATGCTATTGTGGTATTGTCATGCGCGTTTACCTAAACACTGAACAATAATATCTCGGAACAGAAAAGAAAAAGAATTCGGGCCCCATTGTCAGGCCAGTTGAAATGCACACGTCATTGTCTTCTGGCGCTCAGTGCCGGCCCACATGTGCAGTCAATTGAAATCTTGAGCTCTTACGAGGGACATTGTCACACGAGTTAGCCTTAGCGGACGCACTTGTCCGAATAACACTTTGGGAGAAACCTGCATATGGGAGACACCTGCATATAGACGCCCACCAGAGTTCAATCGTTGCTTTAATGAGCAGTTTATGGCCCAAAGAGATTCAAGTTTCCGATTTGTTTTGTTGTGTCTCCTGAGAGTATAGGCAGCACAGCATGTATAAAAGGACCAATGCAAATGATGACTGAGGGACGTTTGACACATCCCGAGCTCGAGATATGAGCTATTCATCTTCGCTGCCAAACAGCGATAATCAATACACGTCCCTCAGTAACATCTCATCATCTAGGCACTCGACAAACTCTACTGAGTGATTTCGATAATCGTTTTCACGTAACGTTGGCCACTTGAGCATAACTTAAAAACCATTCTCTCTATGCAGTGCTTTCTCCGAGAATGCGAGACGCGGCGGAATTTACGTATTCACGAATATGCAACGTCGCGCCTAGTCCACATGTTTATGCACGTCGTGCGTGAGGAAATATTCAACGATCCCGTGAGCTAACCCGAGTTTTTCCGCTGACGGACACTGCTGACCGCACAAGAAGCAACTTTCAACCAAAGTCTATTGATCCAGTTGCGGGTCGCTTCACGCTGCGCGGCGGTATGCACCGCAGAGCTGACCTGCACACAGTGTATGCATTGCGTGCGCGGACAATGGCCCTGCACACGGGCCAGGGCCGTTTGCTTGTCTGCCAAGCAACTGCGTATTGCTCTGCTCTGATACACAGCAGAAGCTCAAAGAACGGATGGGGTGAACACTGACACACGACTTTTGTCCTGACACACACCCACATTCACTTTCATCGCCGACACTTATAAACCGCGAACGAGGCGTGTTTTCCAATTATTTCGCAGAACAAAGCCTTGTGAATCAGAGGAAAAAAGGTACATAGGGTGCATACTGATATAGCTGGCACTTCCTGGCGCATCCAGGCTCATATCACAAAACAACAATAAGAAAATACGCTCGCAGGAGTGTTCGTGGGCCTTCTTGGATAGAACAATGACCGTGGTGTTCGGGTCTCCGAGATCCACCAAGTTCATTTTCGGTGGTCTCGCATTGATAGCGCTCTTTAACATTTCGTTTTTTTACTATGAGAGCATAAGTGGCAAGGAACTCGAACTCTCGCTAGGCGAGATGGTGGCTCCAGTTGTAAAGCCGGCTCTGGCGGCCCTGAAACAGAATTCAGGCGTGCATAAACAGGGGAAAAAAGCAGTATTTAGGAACTATTTCGACGATCGGAGCAAAGGCCTCATGGTCGTCTCTCGCCTGGAAGGCGCCGTCTGGGACGACAAAGATGAGGAAACCGCGCTTATCCTTAAGCTTAAGTCGAAGCAGGAGCAAGACAACTTCCAGATTTACGAGATCTCGCCGTATACTGGATACCTAGAAAATGCCATAGAATCCTCAAAGGAGGATGGCCTGAGAGAGGTCTCGAAAAAACCTTCCAAAGAAGGCTCGGCTCCTGTGATTGAGTACTCTGATTTCCAGACGGCTTTCATCAAGCTTTTTGAGGAGATCGTCAAGCACGTAGATGCTCACAAACCATCGATTGGCAAGATCAACAACGACGATCATTACCGAAAAGCCAAAGAGGACAACGCTTTTCCCAACAAAAACGGCCGCATGCCAACATATGGTGGTCATTTGCGCGAGCAGTATAAAAGCGAGCCCGTTAGAACTGCCGAATACCTAAAAAACTTTTTGCGTCTCAGCGACGAAGAGGTGCGCTCGTTGAAAAACACACACGAAGAGTATTTGCGCGACATGATCCGCACGATCCCGGAAAATCTTAAGAAACTAGGCTCAGATCAGGGGTTCATGACCGGAGACGGAATCGTGTACCTTGGTGGGGGCAGATACAACCAGTTGGTGTTGACGTCCATCTCCGTGTTGCGGTCTTTGGGTTCGACGATCCCTGTTGAAGTGATCATCCCAAAGAGGAAGGAATTCGACATCGATCTCTGCAACAACTTGTTGCCGAAATTGAACGGGCGGTGCCGGGTCATGGAGGACTTTGTACCCCCAAGCATCATGCTGAAGATCGGCGGGTTCCAGTTGAAAAACGTGGCGCTTTTGGTGTCGTCTTTCAAAAACGTGCTTTATTTGGACGCCGACAACATCCCGATTAAAAACCCGGACATTCTCTTTGCCAACGAGCCCTTCAAGTCCTCGCGCATGATCATGTGGCCCGATTTATGGAGAAGACTGACGTCGCCCCTCTATTATGATATCGCGGGAATCGAAGTGGACAAAACGTACCAGGTCCGAAACAGCTACTTCAAGGGGGACGGCCGCGGCAAGTCCTCGGACCCTTTTTTGATTTCGTTCCACGATCTCAAGAACCTGATTCCAGAGGCGTCCAGTGAAACAGGGCAGATGATGATCGACAAGGAGAAACACTTTCCGACGCTCATATTGGCAATGTACTACAACTTCTATGGCCCCGACTACTACTATCCTTTGTTTACCCAGGGAGCCGCCGGAGAGGGAGATAAGGAAACGTTCATTGCAGCCGCACACAAGCTCGAGCTCCCGTACTACCAGGTTTCGGAGTTCAACCGGGAGTTTGGGCCCATGGGCAAAAACAACAAACGCGAGTATTTTGGCATGGGCCAATACGACCCCATCATTGATCACGTGCAGTCGTTGGACCCGGAACGAGCGAGTGTGCCCCTGAAAGAGTACGCCAACGACCAGCTGGACGGATCGAAAAGCAACTCGGATTTCCACTTCTACAAGTCGCACTCCCTAATGTTTTTGCACGCCAACTGGCCCAAGCATTATCTTTCCGAGATGTTCGAGCGGAACTCTTTTGGAAGAGGGCCCAAGGACGGCGACAAGCGGAGACGGCTCTACTCCGATTTGATCATGGAAGAAGCCGGGAACTTCGACATCGAGTTGTACGTCATGCGGCACATAGAACTGTGGGCGTGCGACACACATATCAATCTCATGGACGTTCCTGAGGTGGGGTCAGACGGGCGCAAGAAGATCTGCGAGGAGATTGCGAGCCACATCGAGTTCTTGATTGGAAGCTGATAGAGTTTTGATGTTACAGAGGACTATTCTCATGGAGGTGAATTGCCGCGGGTTTTGCGAGGGACGAGATGTGGAAGACTCAAGGATCCCAATGTAATCGAAGAGCATTGATGCGGAGAAGCTTTAGTCTGTTTCGATATCCTAAATGATGATCGAGACGTACTGGCCTATTTCAGTCCGTCTGTTCGATTAAATTCGTTTGAAATGAGAGTGGGTGGTGGGCTCTTTTCCTCAACGCTCATACTACCCAAGCATGGAAGTGAGACTTTCCAGGAACACCTCCAGTACGTTTCCATGAGATTTTAGACTGCGTGGTTGAGAAGTAATTACGAAGTGCGCCTTTGAAGTATCAAAAACGGCCGCTCCAAAGAACGATTTTACCTTGCGATAGAATCGCCAACTTCGGTCTGTCGTGTCATCAGGAGCAGTGTTGCGCGCGGTCCTAATATTTCTACCGTTTTACGGTGCATCTATGGTCTTTCCTCAGAGAGATATCATTGGCCAGTGCTGCACATTTTGTCCAGATCTTGGCATAAAGGCCGAAGCGAAAGCACCTGATGCCTACGTCTTCCGGTCTCAAATCTCGAAAATCTCGACAGCCCGCGCTCATTAATTGGAAAGATATCAACAGTTACATCTTGTCTCAATCACGCCGCTTTCTACGAAGCCCACTTGCGCCATTGTGCGTGTTCTGGTCGCGAGAGAGACCAAGGATAAGGATGATGATGAGACGGAAGTTGTCAAGTTCATGAAATCCTCATGATCGGAAGATTCTCTGTTTTCTAGTAGCTCCATTTAGACACGAAAGAGTTCATGTCTTCACGCATCTCTCGTGTCGACAGTGGTAATAGGGTGCGCTAAGATTTGCATTAAAGCTTAGTCAGACACATTGTCGAACTCAATAGATTAATCTATCTTTCAACACATTGTCAGTGTATTTAGTGGAAAGCAGAGTTGTGGGTAATTCGAAAATATCGGAAATATCGTAATCGTGATAGCTATTTACGACGATCTTTAGAAATTTTATTACATTACGTTTGCCAGTCCTTTCGTAATTAAGAATCACGAAATTTACAAATTCGTAAATCGCAAGGGTTTTTTTGACAGTCAAAGAATGCAGCACAGCTGGTGGGTTCTCCGTGTCAAAACTATCTGAATCTTCATTTTCTACAATAAACGTATTGTAACAAAGAAGACAACCAAATAGCTGCCAGAATTCATCAAACTGTTGGCCTTTCTCAAACGTATAGGTAAGCTTCGCGGTTGTGAGATGGCAGGGATCGCATTGAAAACGAAGAGGTGAACCCTGAGTGTGAAGAGAAAGACACCGATGAGCTGGCCGACGATTCAAGCGACAGTTGGAGCGAGGCCTCCACTCCGCCGAGGACATGAGAAACCTTGAGTCCGACGACATCAGTGATACTATTGTCGAGGAAATTTCTGAGAGCATTCCGAAAACTTGTGCCACATGGTTCACGTTCAGATGAGTAATATAAATTTCGTTTCGGGGGACAAAGGTGACAAAAATGAAATACTGGGAAATATGGTGGAGCTCGATGAATGATGCAAGTTGTTTTCGTTGCGGTACTTTTCAACTTCATCAGCTCGCTCCTCACTCAATTTCTCAAACTTGTGAAAGGTTTTGAAAAGTATTGACTGCTAGTAGATGATATAAATACCTAGAGCACATTCACTCTCATGGCTGGCTCCGTTCGCCAAATGTTAGGGTTCATTGAATGTTTTAATGTTGTTAGCCAAGAAACGACTTCGTATTACGCGTAATACGATTCGTAATTACGAATGCAAAAGATCGGAATTACTAATACGATGAAAAAAAATTCGTATTCGTAGTTACGAATCGTATTACGATAAATACCACAACTCTGGTGGAGAGAGTGCCAACAAATGAGAGTCATTTAAATTTTCGCTATCTGATAGTAAGAAAATTGACAGGACCGTGATTCCCATGTTATGGTAATTTAAGGTAGCGTGTTTATGATTAAAGATTAAATTTCGAGTTAAGTGTGGCAGGATTACGATTCACGATCATGACGATGGCTATGAAAGATCTATCTCCAGGGAGCCCTTTGACCATGCATCTTTTTCCAGCCAATTCACACCTAGAGTCAGACAACCTTCATCCAAATTTATTTTAAAGCAGCCTTCGAGCAAACAACAGACGTCTCTCTTCGAATGAGCCCGATCACAAACCATTATTGGATAACAATGCAACCGACTCAAGAGCGAAGAGCTTTTCGACAGCTCTTGATCAGTCACAGCAGCCCTCTGACGAATATGAACGGACATCTGCCCCAGTGACTCCCTTTACCATAGACTTTCACGAAGGGCGTGATGACATTCGAATCTGAAGTCAGTTCCCACCCGTGATAGAAATTGCATGGATACACCTGACATAAAAGATACGAGCTTCAAATCTTTACATTCTAGTCATTTTATGCGAGGCCAGGGGATCACCTTGCCTTGCACGGTGACGCAAAGACTGTCGATACACCGTCTTCCAAAACCGAAGAAGAGTACGATTCTTTATTCATAAAGCCCAAAGACTTTTTCACGATTCGAATACATGTTGTGAGCACGATTTCCGCACATAACAAGAGTGCAGAAGAAAATAGCTGTACATTTTCCGTCAACGATAAAGAAACAGGTAAAGAAATGTGGAGAGTACGAAAGTCTTTTACTCAGATCGTATCTTTTGACTCTCATATCAGACATTTCATTGAGTTTTTTGGCCTACCCTCACTACCAGACAGATCCACATTCAGCTCCGCAATACCTGTTAAAGTCGCTTTCAGGAGTCAGGCAATGCAAAAATATTTTGACACTCTCATGTGTATGCCACACATTCCTCAGAATGTCCTATTGAAAACTTGCAGGTATATTTCGGTGGTACTTGTAAACCCACTTGATGATTTCCGATCAGGTGCCAAAAAAGAAGGTTTCTTAATAGGACGATATAAAGGTCTTGGCACGACATGGAAAGTTAAGTGGTGTCAAATAGATGGACCTGTGCTAGAAATTTACGACACTCCGGGCGGCTTGTTGATGGGGCAGATTAAGCTTTCTGGGTCTCAAATTGGAAGGCAATCTTCGGACGCTGCGGCTGAAGAGCGAGGATATCGTCACGCTTTTCTTATTTTAGAGTCATCGAGAAGCCTGGAACTTTCCACGCATGCGTCGAAACATTTCTTCTGCGCAGAATCTGACAATGAGCGAGATGAGTGGATTGAAGCAATGGTGGAGTTCACTGAAAACGATCCTCTCACGAGTGATGACAAATCGACTTATAAACCACGGCAACGCCATGATCTACAAGCCTCATTGACCCAGATGACGGATGATGTCGATCACTCAAATGGACGCCTGCTCAGTTTTCACCGCTCGTTTTAACCGCTCGTTTGACCTGCCTACTTCCATATCCGATGGATTATCTGACCTTGATTCAACTCAAAAGCCAGTGGATGAACTGACTCAAAGGCAAGCGAGGAAAACAAACATGCGCCATCTTTTCCGTTCCGAAGCATACTTGGGCAGACAGAAGACACAGAGGTACTTTTGCCTGCAACGCCTGCTGCCATTATAGACGAACCAATCATGGAACCCGACATGCAGAATTATGGCGGTGATTACGGCCGAGATTACGTGGCCCAGCATCGTAAAGCCGTAACTCTGGCGTAATCCGCGCGTAATCCGCAACCCGGCATCTCCTCAAGATTTCTAAAAAGCTTCGAACCAAACATGTACTTCTTTGTCTCGTTGTACCCTGGCGCCTTCAATGATTTCATTAGCCGACTTGCCAGATCCTGCATTGAGATTCATCTTTCTACTTCTCGACGTATCTGATTTGTGCAACATTCGTCTACTCTCAAAGTCATGGAGGCAAATTGCAAAGTCTGAGTCATCTTTCAATCGTATTTCTCTGGGCTACTACCCTTACAAGGACTTAATTAGGGTCGGTGTGACTAAAAGACAATTCCATAGAGTCATGCCTAGGACTACAGGCTACATGCTCGATGCGTCTAATACGTGGACTCTCGTTGAGCAGGGTATTGAGCCCTCTCTATTTTCGGGCTTTGTGCCCCAAAAATTAGAGAAGAAAAGGTCAGTGCTCTTTGGTGAATGGGTTTATCATCTCCTCTACAATTTTTCTGATCTAGGCGATCGGCAGCACGCATACTGCGCCCTTGATGAGAAAGAGTTTCGCAAGTGTTTTGAGGGTTCTGGCACTGAAGCGGAAATCAATCGCGCGATGTTTGAAACCAGGCGCCAATTTTCGATGGCGGTACACGAGAATTTGGGAGCGTCATACAAGATCTCTCATAAACTGACTGGTTTTACGAAGGAAGAGTTGCTCGGCCCGTTCGCCGAACAGCAACTTCGGAAAGTTAACTGGAGTCACTATTATCTAAGAAAACAGGAGCTCGTTTCGGACGCTTTAGGCGGTGACGTCGAGCCGTTGATCATGTTTCTCAAGGCCTATGATTTCAGCGAGGATGCCATGTGGTTTGAGATCTTCCTGCTTGCCCTCAAACATCCACTTTCTGAAGAAGAGTTGCTGTATCTTGATGATCGCTTCAACTTCTTTCGTAAGGAACCTGACTGTTTTGAGGACAATGTTGAAGGATTCTTGAGTGCTTTGGCTATGGAGGATATCTTTCCCAAGGCGCGAGATCAGCTGACTAGCTTCTCAAACTCGAATGCTTCCACTTGGAAGAGACCTCACTCGGATGACAATGAATCTTCGGTCACTACGAATTTTGGCTCGAATTCTGGAACTTCTGCGAAGAAGCAAAAGAAGAAGAATCATGGTCGCAATCACAATCCTCCACGTTGATTGGGTGTCCAAGACTCTGCCTAAACTGACCTGTCCTAAACTGGGACTGAATCACTGACTGAGACTTGTGATGGATTAAGTGGTTTTTTCATGTATGCTACAATTGGTCTTCTTGCTTCCTGTATTCGAGTTCGAGTCTCGAACTTCCAGTACTCAAACTATCTCGGGGATTCTGAGCTACCCATCATGTTGCCAATTATAAAGGTATGTTTTGGGAGCACACACCCTGCACCTACGCTTGCAAAGTATGTGGTTCTCAGACTAGTGCTGAAGGTATTGGTTATAGCGGTATGTTCTCATGGATGGTTCTCCGTTTGAGTTTCAGGCGTTGCACATGGCGGACACTCCAAATTTTATCAGTGCCCACGAATTCAGGACTTCCGATTACGACGTTCAAGAATGTGCGTTACCGTAATGACAACAATGCTACTCTTGGTCACGTGCAAGAGAGTTTGACACTTGCTGGGGTAAGTTAAAGTGTTCATGTCGGATAATGCCTAGCATCGGGTTGTGCATTCCCCATAGCCTGCTCCGGCACTTCGCGTTCACTTTCTCCGTCTTCCGGGTAAAAAGTTGCCGTTCCTTCGTTGCGGATGACTTTGTTCAACTCGTTGAAAACTATGACTGTGTGGATGATTTTGTGGAGTCGGCCAAGCCGTCTGACATTTCTCGCGAGTGTCATATCGACTTGGTCGTCCAGGCGCTCCTCAATTTGGTCAATTTGTCAAGGACCTTGGAAATCGGTCCCTCACGTCCCAGCCATTGATTGCACGGGGTATCTTCTTGCGGAAACTACCTGGCAACTTCCTAAATTTATCACTTTACACACACCAGTACGTGGTCCCTTAAAGATGCTTGACGTGGATCTTTGCGGGCCCGTCATTCAACTGATTGCTTATGATAATACGGAACGTTTCCTTTCCATTGTTGATCGCTTCTTGCGCGATGTCATGCCTGTTTCTTTTTCAAAAAATCTGCAAGCTGGCCTGGCTGTTGTGAGTGCTATTGTCTTTGTCAGAACTAAACTCAAATTGACGTACTGGCCTTCAGAATTGCGCTCTGGCAATGGCTCTGAGTTTGTTGTTGCTGAAGTCCTGGACTTCTTTCGTTACTTCGAAATTGAGGCTAGATGTACCAACACGTACTCCTCATATCAAATGGTTATTCTGAACGCATGAATCGTAAATTCGAGAAATCCCGGACCATGCTTGCGCAACGGCTTGTCCCGAGTTCCTTGTGGTCTAAAGCTTTCCCTTATCTGGCCTAAATTCTCAATTGGACTCCGCGTGAGGTTCTTCAAAGGCAAGCAAGCACCTACTGATGTGTCTTTTGGAGAAAAGTTGGTCAGGCCCCAGTGTCATACGTTTGGTTATCTTGTCATGGTTATGGTGCCAAACAAATTGAGGACTTACAAGTTATTGCCTGTTGCTAAACATGCTGCTCATCCTGGACGTGCCCTTCATCAATCTGGTCATCGTTTCTTTATTTAAATTCCCCCGCAACCGAGATTTTAAAGATGCTGTTCTACTTTCGTGACTACGAGAGCAGTCATCCTGATGCTACTCGGTTCAACTGTCTTGCTGACAGTGCAAGGCCTGGGATTCTTCCCAATCGTCGTAACTCTGACACAAAGGCTCAAGCTGAAGCGGCTCTTCGCTCACTCGTTGAGAGCCTCACCCACGTTGTTGATGTTCCCTCATCTCTGGGAGATTTGGTGTCAGTCAGTCCTGGCTCTAGTCATTCAGTCCCGTCGCCTAGTGTGTCTAAAACGAATCCGGGGGGAGTGATGGTTTGGTTTCGACGCTGTCGTCAAAACAGCGTGAGTCTTATTATCGAACATCTCTGCCTGATCTTTTTCCGGACTCGCCGGACTTGGGCACTGCTGATTCCCAAGCAAAGTCGATCGTACATGAGTCTCTTCCGCCTCCGCATCACGTGCCTGCCGTTGCCGCAAGACCTCTGGTGTCTCCGACTTCGACTACTGTTCATGTGCCTTCCCCTGGTCGAATGGGTCCCCCGGTCCTCTGAATCCAGTGGCTAGATTGAAACCGTCTCTGGCGTCCATGCTCGTGCCTACCGCGATCCTCGGTGTCTCCAGCCTCCGCTACGGCTCATGACCCTTCCGCAAGGTCGAAGAAGTCATATTATCTGAAGCTGTCTGTTGGCTCTGCTCTACATCCACGGCCTGTTTTTTCTGCCTCTACTAGTGCTACTAGTCTGGGAATGTGACTTCTGGTTGAATCATCTAATTTGGCTCTACTATCTTCGTCATATGCCTCGAAACAATCTCCGGTGTCGCACCCTCCCAAACCTCTGTTAGTGGATCTGTTGTCTTCTTCTCCGCTGGATCTGGGTCCGGTCGTCAAGCGCTCTCGTTTCCAGGCAGGGCGTGTTGTTGCGGATCATCGTGATACTGTTATTGTTTCCAGGGGAGAATTCTTGAGTCATATGCAACCCTCCTAGTTGTATCTTCCATCTGATGCCAAATGAGGCGATGTGTGGCACCATGGATGTTTAAGAATTCTTGAGGAATCTGGCTCTTCTTAACGCAAACAAAAACATTTGAAGAGTTGATAGTGGGGGAGCAAGAGGTCCAGGTAAATAATTGGGCGACACTCATGTTTTCGTTGCTGGCTGATTGATTGGGCAGTCCCAAAAGACTTTCCGCTTTTGACACGATGATGAGCATTTGAGTCGTATGACGTGCAAACATGTTCCACATGCACAGGTACATCAATCCCACAGCTGAATCGGCATTTTGGTGATCCATATGAAGAGTTGCAGCTACACTACATGATGCTCCAAAAAAGGATATAGAGTTGGATGCACATCAATTTCTACATCTTGCAGATAGGCACTTTCCGCCAGGACATCTAACTGAAGCTACGTAGTGTGTCTACCACTATCCTTCAAAAAAAGGTATGGCATTTTCAGCGAATATGAGGCTGCTTTAGTTAGCTATTTCATGTGCAGTTGCCGTCTCATTATTGTGTAGTGAAACTATTCGAGAGGATATGGTAAACCAATAATAACTGACGTAATGTATTGGATACGAGGATATATGAATGGGAAGCACAGGTAAGTCTATAAGTCCCATTATGTCGTTCGAAATGGTTGACACCAAGAAGTGATGGCAAAGAGCCTCTTGTAACTTAACTGCGACTGAACGCTTTCCAGCATTTTTGGTCATTTCATCAATTCACTCAATACTAACGGTTTATATTATTTATGATCTTTGATGTGAACATTGTCCTCGGCGTGATTGACTTGGTGTCCGACGGCGAGTTTTAAATTTGTCAAGCTCTTTTTCGTTTCTGCAATGGAATTTGAGACCTATTTTCCCAAAGGATTATTCTATTGAGTGGGAACAAACCAGTCCAGGATCCCGCGAAAATGCAGAGCGTCAGACAACCCAAGTGATCCGCTTGTCCTGGAGTCTCCGATGGACCATAAATGAGACTCAAGTGTTTCAATTTTACCCATGCTTCCAGGATCTCGATCATGACTCGGACTCTGCGCTCTGATATCTCTTTTGCTGCAACATCATATCAGTTCAAAGAAGAGAGACCCGACAATTCCAGTAAGTAACCTCTGGTTCCCCAATACCACCGAAACCAACGATTTAGTGGACTCAATGACAACGAAGTCTGGTGTATAATGATAAATCACAAAAGCCATTCGAGCTGCGAGGGAAACGCCAGCGAAAGCCCGTGCTCGGCGTAAATGAGACAGTAGTGCCGGAGCAATAGAGCTATTTCTTCAACTTCGTCGATCATCTCCAATCGATTAACTCTACCTCGATCTGTCTCTTCAATCCATGTACGTTCGTGACCACCGTAGCCGCCAATCAGAGCCAAGTCGGTGAGATTGGCTGTGAATTCGAGTGTTTCTTCGAAAAACAGCTTTCTCGCCGCGAGATCTGGATACTTTGAGAAAGTGTGCAAATCCAACCCCCGTTTGCTCAAGTTTTGCGCCATGGTATCGCCAAACGCGTCTCCCAATCCCATGGGATCGTACAATACCACAGCCACAGAAGAAAGAAAAGACCTCCAGAACTGAAGCACGCCTATGTTGTCCTCTGGTGTCAAGTAGCACAACACACATTCGCTTATTACGAGGGTGGGCGAGTTTTTGTCCAAAAATGAGAATAAATTTGCTCCTTCGGAAGTTGATTTTCGAAGATCAAACGACACCAAGTGGTACCTATCGCAATGTAGGTCCGGGTCAAGCTTATTCATCTCCTCTTTAGACAGGATTTCAAGAGCAGCTAAGTCCGCACCAACTATAGTCTGGAGTTTCGACGACTTGCTGATAGCGATCTTTTTGATCCTAGTTGACTCGGGAAAGTCAATCTCGGTGTAGCTTTGTACTTTTGTACCCGAAAACTGCTCCAATATACGAAACCCGCGGGTATCAGAGCCCCCGCCCAAAACCACTATCTGGCATCTACTATACTCGGCAACAAAAAGCGATACGATCCGGTCAATGGACTCTGTTCGAAAATACGTGCCGCGGTTGATCAACGGGAACTTTGCTTCGGAAAATGTCGCCCGAATTGTACGCCCGGCAGACATTTGGGTATACCCTTCACAGTACTGTAGATTCTGCTCGTAAGAGCCTAGTAGGTGCGGAATATACTGGTCGGAGGGGCGGAAATATCCTTTTTTGTTGGCTGAGAGACGGCAGCTCAACGCGTCTAGGTCCGTTGCGCGTATTAGTTTGTCTTTATTAGGGTGGTGTAGAGACATCTATTGGATTGAAGATTGGCAGATGAGATCAGCAGATAGTAGATATGGTAGCGATGGCGATGGCGATGATACGTTAGCTCTGACTCCTCTATGTATTGGGCTCGAACTATGATGCGTATTCGATATATGAATTGTTCTAAATGAAGACTTAACCTATACTTTTTCAATCGATTTCTCGACCCGTTTCTCCTCGAAATTTAATACTAGTATATATTGATTTTGTATTGCTCGCGCAAGATAATACCAGTGGTGCGCGCTGTCGTAATCTTGCGTAAATAGTAGGAAGAGTTACGCTTTCACGCTGCAGTTTTACAATCACGGGTTTTTGATGGTCTTTCTGAAAGAGGTATTAATTGACCAGTGCTGCGGATTCCGGTGTTGAGAGTAATTACTACCTAATTACTACCTGTAGTAATTGCGTTAGTTACTAATTATATCGCGGCCAGTACAGTAAACCTCGATAAGCGCATATCGCGCTAAATGAAATACTCGATAAGTGCATAAAATTATTAAGGACCAGTCTACCTTATCGCAAGGAACTGCTGTGCTCATGCTAGATCTTAAAAGGCTGTTGACCTTAAATCACATCAGTACATGAGATTGGTGTTGACTGGGATGGGCTTCGGTGTAATCAAATTGATTATGCTGATTCTCACTGATCAAGATGTGTTAAAACACTCAAGGCAGTTCCTACACAGTAGTGACCTGATAAGATGGAGATCCAGGATAGTTTATCCTGGCCTCGAGATATTTATTAATAACTAGTGAGGATCAGGTCTTCCGTGGGCTCCCGCGTGAAAATTCTTCATCTCCCACGTCTGACTCTGCTCCCTATATACAGGATACCGCCACTTCGTGGTAGTCTATGTCAACAGCCCCCAAACCACATGTCGCTAGTCGGGCAATAACTCGGGTAGTGATCATGGGTGTTTCTCATAGGCTCA